>OY759266.1:16116834-16126834 GCA_963662155.1 Lamellibrachia columna
AACTATCTGCACGAAGACAGACGAGCAAAAACAATATCTAAATAAAATTAAGCGAATAAAAGTAACCGGGTAGCAAACATGGATTATGTTATGTGAAATTGAACGATAAGATACGTGTGAATGAGCGCCTGCGACCCATATAGACAGTATGTCACATGGCACTACCCCCAAAACACTACCATCTTAACGGTTCTTATAACTTCCATTTGTTTTCGGTTTCATTCATATCTCTTCTCTATACAATTATTTGTGCGCCTTCGATCGTTTACCATTTATCTCCGAGTTATACGACGGTAGTGCCCCTTCCGTGTCCTTCTGCGCATTCTAATTATCGATCTTTTAATGTATTTCTCAGCTACGAGATTATCTTCTGCAGTAACTTAATGTAGCTGCCGGCCATGAGATTATCAGGGTTCATTCGATCATTCCATGTATCTCTGAGCAACAAGATTATTAGTGTTTGTTTCTGAGTTAGAATATTCAATGTCCAATATACTATAATAATATGTATCATTACATATAAATACATATAAATAATTATAATTATATGTTTTGCAGGGACAATTGATCATTAAGTATAAAGGCAGGAATAGAAAAGGCTTTACTTAGCTGAATGATTAGTAACCACACATTGCTACCTTATCACAGTTACCATGTGTATGACTCTCTAATGACGAACGATCAGTCTCCAACCTGCACTTGAAAGGAAGAACATTTTCTTAGACTACGCTCCATGAATTATGAAAAGAGTTTCGTAATTGAACCGTTGCAAAAAAAGTGAAAAAATTAAAGCTGCATTTAAGTCCTCGTAACATCATTTGAAAATAACCTACATCAGTTGAATCAACCTGAATATTCCAACTGCATCTCATGTAGTTAGTATATTGGACTTGGGTTACGCCAATGTTGCCCCTTGGTCCTCTCATTGTGATTGCATTACCATGGCAACCTACGGCAAACCAAACGCTGAATCAGCTTTGCATCGCAATATCATGTTGGACATATTTTTAGCATGCGATTTCCTTATTAACGTGTATGCGCACTACTTCCTTTTATACAGTACATTTAGAAAGAGTTTCCATAAACAATTATTTTAACATGACACACCTTCGAACTGCAGAACATCGACCATATTAACATTAGGTTTACAAAGAGAATATGAATGTTAAGTTTAAGTTATCTAACATTTTGACAATAGCTTCATTGGAACTAAGAAAATACGAAGGATAAGAACATATACATAATTACCTTTTTTTAAAGTTAAAGGCGGTAGAAAAACATAATTTATCCTTGGAGTGCCGTGTTTTCTTCCTCTTAAAGTCTTTCAATATGTCTTGGAGACGTGTAAATATTATAATATTATGGACACGTTTCACAGTATCTTACCTTCAGGAACGACAAGGTCCGAGTAGTAGATTTGAAAAGCGGAATTCGTGGAGGTTTCGCCAGATGAGAAATGTACGAACAGAGTGTGGGTACTACTTGTGATGTCTTCAGGAACCGTAGTGCCGCAGACAGTGCGCACCAATGAAGCCTTTGTGTCTTTGCCGTCATATATTTTTATGCTGTCGTAACTACAGTCAATGCTCTCTTGGAGATGAAAGCCAAGGAACTGTAGTCGCACTCGCTACAATATATTCATAACCAAATGTCACAGATGAATTCTCAACATTAAATAGCAAGACAAAATCACAAACAAAAACTCACGAGGAGGACAAACCAAGACAACACTAGGCAAGAAATTGAAAAAAGAAACCCTCCGAAAACCAACCGCAAACATCACGATATATGCACGTGACCGGAACCCCTAGGAAAAAGAAAACCACGCAGACAAAAAAATAGTCGTAGGAGGTCAGAAGCCAAATAGACAAAGAAGCCTGGATCCACCTGGAAAGAGATAAAGAAAGCTGCAAACAAGCAAGTAAATTAAGTAAGTAACTAAGTAAGTAAGTACGTGAGTACGTAAGTAAGTAAGTATGTGCTCGCTGTTGCTGATCGTGGAGTTTCCGGTAATTCATGAACGGTTCGGTTCAAGCGTGACAAAACATATTAATTTTTGATTACTTTTGTTATGTGTTATACCGGCTTGGGTGTAATGGTTGGGAACACGTGCATTGATACATTACAGATACACGAGGTCGAGCTACACGAACCAGAGAACTACTGGATCCGGAGAATGG
The DNA here is from genome assembly GCA_963662155.1 of Lamellibrachia columna. Lineage (NCBI taxonomy): Eukaryota > Metazoa > Annelida > Polychaeta > Sabellida > Siboglinidae > Lamellibrachia > Lamellibrachia columna. Next base: position 16,119,015 of record OY759266.1, read on the forward strand.
GTAGAGCGAAAGCACGTGGCAGAAGGAGGAGGTGGGGGAATTACGAGAAGAAATTGAAATGAATGCTTTGGGCAGGACATCTTCAAAGAAATACCAAAGAGCACGCACAACAGAAGAGGGTGGTAGTAGGAAAAGACGACGACTACAATTAAGGAGGAATAGTATGAAGAGAGACCAGGAAAGTGCAGGAGCGATCAGTAAAAGAGCAAAGGTAGGAGATAATGGCAGACACGGAGACAAGTCGTCGAGAAGGCAAAACTGAACTCGTAATATGGCCTGTACTTCCAATGGTTGGGGGGCGGGGGGAGAGAGAAGACGATTACTGTAGATTAATTCCTCAGGGGTATTTGTGATAACCAATGTTCTGAATAAAATCAATGTTGTCACAGTATTGTGATGTTAACAAATGTTTAGAAATCTCACTTTGAATGGATCTACTTGAATCTTCCAACTACATCTCATGTTGTTGTGATATTGATCGTCGCTGATACCAAACGTTCCTTTATTTCCTCTCATTTCAACAGGAGTGCCGGGGCATCCTGCAATGGACACATACATGTTTCGATATGACAAAAAATTACTTTTGTGACAATATCGTTCCTAGCCTGTACATACAGGTAGACTATAACTTGGACGTAACTAATTACATTAGTTCTTCGTTCAGTACGATGTCCGAATATCTTTCATACGTTTATCACAATAGTCTAAGCATTTATTATATGTTCCTAATCTGAATTATGATGAACAGAATTTACCAAGCTAAAACTTAGTTTATTTGTATGATGAATTAAATCATATGTGTCGGTTTGAAATTCAACAATTGTTGTAGAATGACTAAACTGCGTTTCGACAGATGGTTATGGCGTCCATATCGACATAAAATACACACGCAGCAGACACGGTTAGTGTCATGTGGCTGAAAGGTATCTATAATCCACTAATCCACATCATTCCTATTAAACATATAACTTCAGTGGAAGTTTTTATATATAGGTGTCTGTTTATTGCGCGTGTTTGTGCAACCGGTGAACGGGAACATACCATGGACTGGGACGAATGTCGAATAGTAGATATTGAAACCACCGTAGGTGCCACTGTTATCCGTTTTAAAACGCACGAAGATTGTGTTGCCACTGCTTGCAACGTCACCAGGGACAGTATGTCCACAGAAGGTATGCAGCAACGGCGCCGACGTGTCATGGCCGTCGTAGATGTTGATGCTGTCGAAGCTGCAGTCAGAGCTCGCCTCGACCTCAAAGCTGAGAAAGTGTAGTCGCACTCGCTGTAGGAACAGTGATGCGTTAGGGCAATACACTTAAACCGCATCAAATCACACGTTACAAAATCGTATAGAGAATGCATTACTCAAACGTACGGTGTCCCAAAGGATAAAAGGTAGACCATGCCATGTGTTCAGTGCAGCAGGTAAAGCAAAATATATTTGTATACACCTATTCCTATTTTTGCCAATGCGATATGGCCATGCTGTTGGCGCCCAAACTGAACTTATGTAATATATGTTGGCTTTTATTTACTAAATTAGTCCTCTTTCTGAGAAAATAACAAATTTGTTTGAGACTGCGTCACTTCTGTGTATACGGCATCACTTCATACGTGAGCTTATTGACCGCGCTGGTTAACACGTCAGCCCTCAGTCAACCGGAGAAATGACCAGAACCTGCCACCCAACGCATTCCTAGTAAACCAATGGCGTAATATTCTTGATTTGTTTCTACATCTTAGTAGCACATGGTTAGATTTATTATCTCTTATATGTTCATAGCCCCAACACCATGACTCTTATTTCGACTTAAAATACACACGCACGTGTTCGCCCAGTTTCAAAGTGTATACGACATACACACACACGTTTTAGTCGTAACGCCACAAGCTGGACGTTTATACTATGATATTCCTTCTCGATATATTGCAAAACATTATCATGCTTTGTTTTAAGCATACGTTTCTCTTTACCTTGGTAGCTTCGACCTGAATCTTCCACCCACACGTCATGTAGTTGTCGTAATGGATTTCATTTATACCAATTGTTCCTTTCGGTCCTTGTTTCGTAGCTGGACTTCCACGGCATCCTGAATAAAGTACAAACCAGCATCACATTTCTCCCAAATCTAACATATAATCTGTCCCACTATTTTATCTATGCCGGTGTCATATATAATAAGTACCACCGTCTGATACCTACCCCCTCATACTTATATAATAATGACATCCCGGTCATCATTATCAAGATAACAATGAGCCTGAAGGTAGGTCAATATCTAAATAAAATGACACCCGATACATAAATAGGACCCCGTGGATAAACAAAATTATATTTTTATTTTTTTTAAAGTGACTCGTAACATTACTCGTTTTTGTCATAATAACGTGCAATACCAGGCACCATTGAAGCATTCCTATAAAAAGCACCACACTTTCTAGAAAAACATAAGATGTACACTAATGTTTGTTTTCCATTAATTTTGTTCAACAGGAAAAAATTACTGTACAAAGAAGGACATTTAGAAAAGTAAATGGAAATATATCCCGATAGCCACGTTACTATGACGAAGTCTGATTGATAATTTAATAACACAACTAATAATGCTTCATGTATTCAAGAAATACACATTTAAAAAATAACATTGTTCTGTCTTGGACAACTATATTTTCATCATTACGTTCATGTAGAGTAATGATGGAAATACACGGGTTGACGAAATTGCATACCTGTCAACTCTCACGCATATACCGTGAGACTCACGGTTTTATATTAAATGTCAGTCTCACGACAGAGGTCTAAAATATCACGAATATTTTCGTAATTTTTAGCAATCGAATTTATGAGATAAAATGTCCATTTTTGGGGGACATGAGACACAGAATGTGTTCGTGGATGTCGCAAGTGAAGTCATCAGTTAATGTTATCGGTACTATCCGCCTTTTATCGAATAACGTACTTTTGGAATAAAAAGTGTCTTCACAAGTCTCCAAATGCTCTTGAGGTTCACAGAGTTCCTTGGGCTAGGGGACTTCGCGGCCCCTGGACCCTGGCTGTGAAAATTTCTCACGCATATGTGCCCTCCAGAGGTTGACAGCTATGAGGTTGTACTGCACATTATCGTCAGCTGCCAGCATAACCCTAATTGTATTAGCGACATGATTCCTTGTGTTGTACAGCCCCTGTATAAACACATTGTGTCAACATAAAGATTCCGATACTATATATACGTCGGTTTGCATTACCTTGAACAGGAAATGTAGCTGAGTAGTAGATTCTAAAACCGTAATGGCTTGTAAATCCGTCAGTCCGGAAATACACCAATACTCTGTTGTTGACAGTAAAGATGTCATTGGGAATAGCAGAGCCACAGAAAGAAGACATAACCGGCGTTGTCCTCCCGTCTACGTCGGCAATGTCTACACTGTCGCACACACAGTCAGAGCAATCTTCAAGCTCGAAGATGAGGAAGTGCAGCCGTATTCGCTGTAAGGTGAAGCTGCGATTAATGCACCGAGGAACGTTAGTTGCAAGACGCATTAACGTTCTTCATATCGTACGCACGCACGCACGCACGCACGCACGCACGCACGCACGCACGCACGCACGCACGCACGCACGCACGCACGCACGCACGCTCGCTCGCACGCACGCACGCACGCACGCACGCACGCACGCACGCACGCACACACACACACACACACACACACACACACACGCACACACATATATAATTATATATATATATATATATATATATATATATATATATATATGAACATGAACTACTACCGGAATTGTAGTTTTTGTGAATTCGCTATATACATACATACATACATACATACATACATATATATATATATATATATATATATATATATATATACACATATATATATATATACATATATATATATATATATACATATATATACATATATATATATATATATATATATATATATATATATATATATATATATATATATATATATATATATATATATATATATATATATATATATATATATATATGAACATGAACTACTACCGGAATTGTAGTTTGTGTGAAGTGGTTTAATCTCTTTCACCTTGGCTGGTTCAACTTGAATCTTCCAACTGCATCTCATGTTGTTGTGATATTCACTGATGCCAAAGGTTCCATTGGATCCTCTCAATTCGACCGGAGAGTCGATGCATCCTATGATAAACACATACACGTTTCTATCTATATGACAACAATGTTCACAATATCGCTTGTAGTATGTAGGGGCCATCCTTAAAGTACGTCTCGCTCGGAGTGAGGTGTCTGGGAAGGCGTTAAGGGGCATTACGTTGTGGGCGGGGTGGGGGGTGGTCATGTAACGATAAAAAACGTTTTGCTCGTCTAGTTGTCGATGATAATAACATTAATTCCTTTTTCAGTATGTGGGTGTATTTCATATTTCAATTCCAACGGTAAAGGAATTTGGACTCTATCATGCATCATGGAAGTATGTAGTGGCGCAGGAAAAAAGTTTGTAAACTTATTGTACCGGCAAAAAGCTCTACAAAATACCAGCCTGCTCTACCTTAAGCCCTGTAAAAACGTAACCTAGAATTAGTGTGCGTACATGGACGATGTTGAATTGGAGTGGCTTGATGGGGAGGCTGTGAACATATATTGCACTCCCCAATTTCAAACAATTAACTGGCGAGGACGTCTAGTGTGTGGGTAGGAACATATGCAGATGTGAGTGTCGTTTAGTATGCCTTGAGTGTATCAATACAGAGACGGGCTCCCAAGGGCTTCACTAGCACCACTACATGCACCATTGCGTCTATGAAACGCACATAAGCATGGACATATGACGGTAGTATTTATTAATAGTTATACAAACCTATATTCTACGTGTGAACTACGAATCAATTCAGACATGCAACGAATATAAACACATGTGCGGGATATTTATATATGGAGGGGGTAACTCTAAAAAACGAACCGTATTTTGAGGAGTTGGAAAAGCGTGTTTTACAAAGCGTGACAAGGAGGTAAAACAGATAAAGGTGCGTTCTTAGTCTGCAGGACTGTTCACAGCGCATTACACTTCATCCCCGGGCTGAAATGTTCATTCCAACATCAACTCGAATTTCTTTGGGAAGCATTCAGCCTCGCTGCAATTACTACGCGATGAATATTCTTTCACACATATAGCTGAGTGAACTGAAGCAACGTGGACTGACATAAATTGCTAACATTTCGAAACAGCAGAAAGAAGATTCGAAACAGGGTTCTCTCGTTTGAGAGCCCGATGTTCTAACCATCACATCAACGCTCCCTAGTGTAGAAGGTCACAAAAACGTACAATCTGCGATGTACGTATTTTTATGTCAGTTACGAATAATATTTAGTATATATATATATATATATATATATATATATATATATATATATATATATATATATATATATATATATATATATATATATATATATATATATATATATATATATATATATATATATATATATTGATGTTTCATATATATATATATATATATATATATATATATATATATATATATATATATATATATATATATATATATATATATATGTATGTATGTATGTATGTATGTATGTATGTATGTATGTATGTATGTATGTATGTATGTATGTATGTATGTATGTATGGATACGATATGTATGACACACAACAAAGACACACAATAGTACCCGTTGTAATGCATGTTTTTAAAACTGCCTCCTCTCAATTTTCCTTTCAGACTCATTTCGGAAATAAAAATTACCTTTCGACTTTGTGACATGCTGGCCCGTTCGTACTAATATTTCAATTAGTTTTGATGAAATCATCGGACAAACTTATTTTCAACATTATTTTATACGTTAGGGAAACACTAATCATAGCTTTGGGCCTATGTACCGATAATTATAATTAAAACATAACCATTTGCAACTACAATTAAGAACATCACGCCAGTGTTTACCAAGAAAACCTTTTTGAATACATAGCATCTTAATGTCATGGGCCGCGCCTTACTATTAGACAACACTACGTCACAGGTGCCGTAGTCTGGCAATGTCCGCTCGTCAAATGAAAATATATTTGTAAACGCCGACTCGTATATTTGCTAATAGGCTATGGCCATACTGTTTGCGTCCAAACTCAACTTTCATAACATATGTTGGCCTTGTTTACTAAACTAGTCTTCTTTCTGACATAACACCCCCGTTTACTGCGACTTTGCGTGTTGGTTGTGTGCGCTTAGTGCGTCACGCGGTAGTGCAGATAACCCGATTCCATAGAAAGACGCATGCGCTTATCGATCGCGCTGGTTAACATGTCAGCTCCCAACTAACCGGGGAATTGACCAAAGTATCCCAATTGTAAAACACACTCTGAGTAAACCACTGGCGTCATGTTCTTGATTTTCGTTGCCCATGGTTAGTTTTTTAGGTGTATAGCCCCAAATCCACAACTGTTGTTTCGCCTAAAGTAATGTCACCCATAATGACTTAGGAGTAACATTTAGTGCTGACATGAAAGTTTCAGAGCAATGTGGGATTGCTGCTTCTAAAGGAAATCAAATTCTAGGGCTAATTAGGAGAACTATCATGTATAAGGAGAAACAGCTAATTGTACCCCTGTACAAAGCAATAGTTAGACCACATTTGGAATATTGTATTCAAGCACGGAGGCCGTATCGTAAAAAGGACATAGACAAGCTAGAAAGGATACAACGAAGAGCAACCAAAATGATTCCAGAATTGAGAGACCTTAGTTATGAAAGTCGCTTATTACAATGTGGTTTGACAACACTAGAGACCAGGAGACTAAGAGGAGACCAAATAGAAGTATTTAAAATAGTGAACGGTTATGAGTATGTTGATAGGAATATGTTCTTCAAACTTAAAGAAGGCAGTATAACCAGAGGACACAAAGCAGCATTAGTTAAGGAGCAGTATAGGTTGGACATGAGAAAGTACTCTTTCTCACAGAGGGTGATAAATGAATGGAACAAACTGCCAAATGATTGTGTTAATGCTAGTAGTGTGAATATGTTTAAAAATAGAATTGACAGATATTTGATAAGGGTGGGCTACACATAGATGAGAAAATTGTTGGACTCTCGATAAGCCAATGGCTTCCTTGTCCACTTTGCCATCTGGAACTTGTTGTTTGGGATGGCAATCTTGTTAAATCTCTTGTTAAATAATGAAATGAGAGCATGTACCTTCAACTGGGGTAAACGCTGAGTAGTAGACACTGAAACCACCGCTGTTGTCACTGCAGCCTGTCTTGAAATACACCAACACTGTGTTGCCACTACTAATCGTGTCGCCAGGGAGATTATCTCCACATAAGGAATGCAGCAGCCGTGTTGACGTGTCGTTTCCGTCGTAGATATTGACGCTGGCTGTGCTCGCCCCGAGGTCAAAGTTGAGGAAGTGCAGCTGGACAAGCTATAAGAAACAGTGATGTTTCAGGGTAATGAATATTGTGCTCACCTTATATAAGTTAAGTGCAAGTTAATCCAGTGAAACTACACAACTATGTCCCTGATAACCATCCCAAGTAAAGTCTTCTGCAAGATTATACTCATAAGGATAACTAACATTATTGACGCACATCTATCAAGGCAGTCATGATTCGGGAAGAACAGAAGAACAGTAGATGCTATCTTCATAATTCGGCAGATCATGGAAAAGGCAAATCAGCACTAGGTCCCATTGCATTTCAATTGTGTAGACTTCAACGCTTTTAATATTATCTGGAGAGGGGCATTGTTGAATATGTTGAGGTCTATTGGAATGGAT
>OY759266.1:16129334-16219334 GCA_963662155.1 Lamellibrachia columna
TATTAACTAAAGGCAATGTTTGGTAAACGCGTACAGCTACCAGTGCTACATGTCATTGATCAATAGGCATTAAGAAAGAAAGAGAGGGAGAGAGAAAGATAGAGAGGGGGGGAGGGAAGGATATATATATATATATATATATATATATATATATATATATATATATATATATATATACATACAGACAGACAGGCAGATAGACAGACATACATAGAGAGAAGAGACAGATACATAGACATAGGCGTAGACCGACAGACAGACAGACAGACAGAGACAAATTGTGTCATACAACGTCTGATGATGGGTAGTTGATGTTACGTATAATATCAACATGTGTAGGCTCATTACCTTGGACGGTTCGACTTGAACCTTCCAACTGCATGTCATATAGCTGAGGGTTTGATTTTCACTGATGCCAAACGTTCCGACATCTCCTCTTATTTCGGCCGGAGAACCAAAACATCCTGTTATAAACGCAGAAATGTTTTTTAAATACAACCTTGAAACGCATATCAATGTATCATAAAAAAAAATCATCGGATTTGTATGTGGCAGATGTCTAATGAAAATTACGTCATTGCGGACGAGCGCACTACGTTAAATAGGGGTGATTTAGGGGTGTTTGCCTGGTCGACTAGTCACCGAGTGGGCCGAAAACAATACTATATAAACCGATATGCATTGCGCGCAGAGCAGGCGCACCAATAGAACCAGACAATATTTCGTTTTATTTCTATTTCATAGACTTCGTAATTTTTACAAGGCATAGTGCACTGAAAATGTTATGAATGATGTGACATGACAAATGCTCATTCTCTTCTACCATCTCGCGAAGAAGAAAGGAACCCGTTCATTTATGATATTTGTCGGCGGAACATTGCTAGTGGTGTCCCAACAGACAGCACTGCAAATGTTGACACGGCGAGTGCACCAGAAACCATGGCAATTGTTGAAGTATTAATATGCTCTTAAATGGTTATACTTAAAATACATTGTATGCAAGTGCAGTTTTATCATACCTTCGACTGGGATGAACACTGAGTAGTAGATTTTGAAGCCGTCGTACGTGTTAGCACTGTTAAGCTTGAAATGCATGAAATGCACCAGTACTGTGTTACCACTGCTCGTAACGTCGCCAGGGAGACTGTCTCCACAGAAGGAATGCAGCAACGGCGCTAACGCGTCGTTTCCGTCGTAGATTTTGACGTTGGTTGTGCTGCAGTTAGTGCTCGCCACGAGGTCAAAACTGAGGAAGTGCAGCTGTACGAGCTGTAAGAACATTGGTACTTCAGGCAAGAAATGTAAGGTTCGCCTGGAGGCTGGACTGGGGCATACATAATCCGCCTATCATCCACTGCGTCACACAAGTGTGTTCATAAACACACGTATGCATACACAATTACACAGTGCGTACACGCACGCACTCATGCACGCACACACGCACGTACGCACACAAACATACACAAACATTGATCCCAGTGTGGTGTTACTATTATTGTTTACACTGTTTAACCACGTAACAGAATGTCCAGTTGTAGCAATTTCATAAGACGTTTTTTTTACATTTTCATTTATGAGAAAATGTTTATCAGTTATGACAATAAAGATATTAAATGTTAGAAAAATAAGATCAGCAGCAATATTTTCAAACAAAACAAGTGCTTTTAACTAATTGCAATGGTGGTTAAACGCATACAGCTACCAGGGTTCAATATCATTGACCCATAGGTATAAAGAAATAAACAGAGAGATAGAGAAAGAGAGCCATGGAGAAAGAGAAAAAGAACTAGATAGACAGGGAGAGAGAAACAGAGAGATACATAGAGGGAGAGAGAGAGAGAGAGAGAGAGAGAGAAACAGAGAGAGATAAATTGAGAGAGAGAGAGAGAGAGGGGGGAGGATAGAGAGAGAGAGAGAGAGAGAGATACAGACATACAGACAGACATGAAGATAGACAGACATACATAGAGAGAAGAGACAGATACACAGACATAGGCAGACAGACAGACAGACAGACAGACAGACAGACAGACAGAGATAAAGTGTGTCATACAACGTCTCATGACGGGTAGTTGATGTTACGTATAATATCAACATGTGTAGGCTCATTACCTTGGACGGTTCGACTTGAATCTTCCATCTGCATGTCATATAGCTGAGGGTTTGATTTTCACTGATGCCAAACGTTCCGACATCTCCTCTTATTTCGGCCGGAGAACCAAAACATCCTGTTATAAACGCAGAAATGTTTTTTAAATACAACCTTGAAACGCATATCAATGTATCATTAAAAAAAATCATCGGGTTTGTATGTGGCAGGTGTCTAATGAAAATTACGTCATTGCGGACGAGCGCACTACGTTAAATAGGGGTGATTTAGGGGTGTTTGCCTGGTCGACTAGTCACCGAGTGGGCCGAAAACAATACTATATAAACCGATATGCATTGCGCGCAGAGCAGGCGCACCAATAGAACCAGACAATATTTCATTTTATTTCTATTTCATAGACTTCGTAATTTTTACAAGGCATAGTGCACTGAAAATGTTATGAATGATGTGACATGACAAACGCTCATTCTCTTCTACCATCTCGCGAAGAAGAAAGGAACCCGTTCATTTATGATATTTGTCCGCGGAACATTGCTAGTGGTGTCCCAACAGACAGCACTGCAAATGTTGACACGGCGAGTGCACCAGAAACCATGGCAATTGTTGAAGTATTAATATGCTCTTAAATGGTTGTACTTAAAATACATTGTATGCAAGTGCAGTTTTATCATACCTTCGACTGGGATGAACACTGAGTAGTATATTTTGAAGCCGTCGTACGTGTTAGCACTGTTAAGCTTGAAATGCATGAAATGCACCAGTACTGTGTTACCACTGCTTGTAACGTCGCCAGGGAGACTGTCTCCACAGAAGGAATGCAGCAACGGCGCTAACGCGTCGTTTCCGTCGTAGATTTTGACGTTGGCTGTGCTGCAGTCAGTGCTCGCAACGAGGTCAAAGCTGAGGAAGTGCAGCTGTACGAGCTGTAAGAACATTGGTACTTCAGGCAAGAAATGTAAGGGTCGCCTGGAGGCTGGACTGGGGCATATATAATCCGCCTATCATCCACTGCGTCACACAAGTGTGTTCATAAACACACGTATGCATACACAATTACACAGTGCGTACACGCACGCACTCATGCACGCACACACGCACGTACGCACACAAACATACACAAACATTGATCCCAGTGTGGTGTTACTATTATTGTTTACACTGTTTAACCACGTAACAGAATGTCCAGTTGTAGCAATTTCATTAGACGTTTTTTATACATTTTCATTTATGAGAAAATGTTTATCAGTTATGACAACAAAGATATTAAATGTTAGAAAAATAAGATCAGCAGCAATATTTTCAAACAAAACAAGTGCTTTTAACTAATTGCAATGGTGGTTAAACGCATACAGCTACCAGGGTTCAATATCATTGACCCATAAGTATAAAGAAATAAACAGAGAGATAGAGAAAGAGAGCCATGGAGAAAGAGAAAAAGAACTAGATAGACAGGGAGAGAGAAACAGAGAGATACATAGAGGGAGAGAGAGAGAGAGAGAAACAGAGAGAGATAAATTGAGAGAGAGAGAGAGAGAGGGGGGAGGATAGAGAGAGAGAGAGAGAGAGAGATACAGACATACAGACAGACATGAAGATAGACAGACATACATAGAGAGAAGAGACAGATACACAGACATAGGCAGACAGACAGACAGACAGACAGACAGACAGACAGACAGAGATAAAGTGTGTCATACAACGTCTCATGACGGGTAGTTGATGTTACGTATAATATCAACATGTGTAGGCTCATTACCTTGGACGGTTCGACTTGAATCTTCCATCTGCATGTCATATAGCTGAGGGTTTGATTTTCACTGATGCCAAACGTTCCGACATCTCCTCTTATTTCGGCCGGAGAACCAAAACATCCTGTTATAAACGCAGAAATGTTTTTTAAATACAACCTTGAAACGCATATCAATGTATCATTAAAAAAAATCATCGGGTTTGTATGTGGCAGGTGTCTAATGAAAATTACGTCATTGCGGACGAGCGCACTACGTTAAATAGGGGTGATTTAGGGGTGTTTGCCTGGTCGACTAGTCACCGAGTGGGCCGAAAACAATACTATATAAACCGATATGCATTGCGCGCAGAGCAGGCGCACCAATAGAACCAGACAATATTTCATTTTATTTCTATTTCATAGACTTCGTAATTTTTACAAGGCATAGTGCACTGAAATTGTTATGAATGATGTGACATGACAAACGCTCATTCTCTTCTACCATCTCGCGAAGAAGAAAGGAACCCGTTCATTTATGATATTTGTCCGCGGAACATTGCTAGTGGTGTCCCAACAGACAGCACTGCAAATGTTGACACGGCGAGTGCACCAGAAACCATGGCAATTGTTGAAGTATTAATATGCTCTTAAATGGTTGTACTTAAAATACATTGTATGCAAGTGCAGTTTTATCATACCTTCGACTGGGATGAACACTGAGTAGTATATTTTGAAGCCGTCGTACGTGTTAGCACTGTTAAGCTTGAAATGCATGAAATGCACCAGTACTGTGTTACCACTGCTTGTAACGTCGCCAGGGAGACTGTCTCCACAGAAGGAATGCAGCAACGGCGCTAACGCGTCGTTTCCGTCGTAGATTTTGACGTTGGCTGTGCTGCAGTCAGTGCTCGCAACGAGGTCAAAGCTGAGGAAGTGCAGCTGTACGAGCTGTAAGAACATTGGTACTTCAGGCAAGAAATGTAAGGGTCGCCTGGAGGCTGGACTGGGGCATATATAATCCGCCTATCATCCACTGCGTCACACAAGTGTGTTCATAAACACACGTATGCATACACAATTACACAGTGCGTACACGCACGCACTCATGCACGCACACACGCACGTACGCACACAAACATACACAAACATTGATCCCAGTGTGGTGTTACTATTATTGTTTACACTGTTTAACCACGTAACAGAATGTCCAGTTGTAGCAATTTCATTAGACGTTTTTTTTACATTTTCATTTATGAGAAAATGTTTATCAGTTATGACAACAAAGATATTAAATGTTAGAAAAATAAGATCAGCAGCAATATTTTCAAACAAAACAAGTGCTTTTAACTAATTGCAATGGTGGTTAAACGCATACAGCTACCAGGGTTCAATATCATTGACCCATAGGTATAAAGAAATAAACAGAGAGATAGAGAAAGAGAACCATGGAGAAATAGAAAAAGAACTAGATAGACAGGGAGAGAGAAACAGAGAGATACATAGAGGGAGAGAGAGAGAGAGAGAGAGAGAAACAGAGAGAGATAAATTGAGAGAGAGAGAGGGGGGGGGGAGGATAGAGAGAGAGAGAGAGAGAGAGAGAGAGAGATACAGACATACAGACAGACATGAAGATAGACAGTCATACATAGAGAGAAGAGACAGATACACAGACATAGGCAGACAGACAGACAGACAGACAGAGATAAAGTGTGTCATACAACGTCTCATGACGGGTAGTTGATGTTACGTATAATATCAACATGTTTAGGCTCATTACCTTGGACGGTTCGACTTGAATCTTCCAACTGCATGTCATATAGCTGAGGGTTTGATTTTCACTGATGCCAAACGTTCCGACATCTCCTCTTATTTCGGCCGGAGAACCAAAACATCCTGTTATAAACGCAGAAATGTTTTTTAAATACAACCTTGAAACGCATATCAATGTATCATTAAAAAAAAAAATCGGGTTTGTATGTGGCAGGTGTCTAATGAAAATTACGTCATTGCGGACGAGCGCACTACGTTAAATAGGGGTGATTTAGGGGTGTTTGCCTGGTCGACTAGTCACCGAGTGGGCCGAAAACAATACTATATAAACCGATATGCATTGCGCGCAGAGCAGGCGCACCAATAGAACCAGACAATATTTCATTTTATTTCTATTTCATAGACTTCGTAATTTTTACAAGGCATAGTGCACTGAAAATGTTATGAATGATGTGACATGACAAACGCTCATTCTCTTCTACCATCTCGCGAAGAAGAAAGGAACCCGTTCATTTATGATATTTGTCCGCGGAACATTGCTAGTGGTGTCCCAACAGACAGCACTGCAAATGTTGACACGGCGAGTGCACCAGAAACCATGGCAATTGTTGAAGTATTAATATGCTCTTAAATGGTTGTACTTAAAATACATTGTATGCAAGTGCAGTTTTATCATACCTTCGACTGGGATGAACACTGAGTAGTATATTTTGAAGCCGTCGTACGTGTTAGCACTGTTAAGCTTGAAATGCATGAAATGCACCAGTACTGTGTTACCACTGCTTGTAACGTCGCCAGGGAGACTGTCTCCACAGAAGGAATGCAGCAACGGCGCTAACGCGTCGTTTCCGTCGTAGATTTTGACGTTGGCTGTGCTGCAGTCAGTGCTCGCAACGAGGTCAAAGCTGAGGAAGTGCAGCTGTACGAGCTGTAAGAACATTGGTACTTCAGGCAAGAAATGTAAGGGTCGCCTGGAGGCTGGACTGGGGCATATATAATCCGCCTATCATCCACTGCGTCACACAAGTGTGTTCATAAACACACGTATGCATACACAATTACACAGTGCGTACACGCACGCACTCATGCACGCACACACGCACGTACGCACACAAACATACACAAACATTGATCCCAGTGTGGTGTTACTATTATTGTTTACACTGTTTAACCACGTAACAGAATGTCCAGTTGTAGCAATTTCATTAGACGTTTTTTTTACATTTTCATTTATGAGAAAATGTTTATCAGTTATGACAACAAAGATATTAAATGTTAGAAAAATAAGATCAGCAGCAATATTTTCAAACAAAACAAGTGCTTTTAACTAATTGCAATGGTGGTTAAACGCATACAGCTACCAGGGTTCAATATCATTGACCCATAGGTATAAAGAAATAAACAGAGAGATAGAGAAAGAGAGCCATGGAGAAAGAGAAAAAGAACTAGATAGACAGGGAGAGAGAAACAGAGAGATACATAGAGGGAGAGAGAGAGAGAGAGAGAGAGAGAGAAACAGAGAGAGATAAATTGAGAGAGAGAGAGAGAGAGAGAGAGAGGGGGGAGGATAGAGAGAGAGAGAGAGAGAGATACAGACATACAGACAGACATGAAGATAGACAGACATACATAGAGAGAAGAGACAGATACACAGACATAGGCAGACAGACAGACAGACAGACAGACAGACAGACAGACAGACAGAGATAAAGTGTGTCATACAACGTCTCATGACGGGTAGTTGATGTTACGTATAATATCAACATGTGTAGGCTCATTACCTTGGACGGTTCGACTTGAATCTTCCATCTGCATGTCATATAGCTGAGGGTTTGATTTTCACTGATGCCAAACGTTCCGACATCTCCTCTTATTTCGGCCGGAGAACCAAAACATCCTGTTATAAACGCTGAAATGTTTTTTAAATACAACCTTGAAACGCATATCAATGTATCATTAAAAAAATCATCGGGTTTGTATGTGGCAGGTGTCTAATGAAAATTACGTCATTGCGGACGAGCGCACTACGTTAAATAGGGGTGATTTAGGGGTGTTTGCCTGGTCGACTAGTCAACGAGTGGGCCGAAAACAATACTATATAAACCGATATGCATTGCGCGCAGAGCAGGCGCACCAATAGAACCAGACAATATTTCATTTTATTTCTATTTCATAGACTTCGTAATTTTTACAAGGCATAGTGCACTGAAAATGTTATGAATGATGTGACATGACAAACACTCATTCTCTTCTACCGTCTCGCGAAGAAGAAAGGAACCCGTTCATTTATGATATTTGTCCGCGGAACATTGCTAGTGGTGTCCCAACAGACAGCACTGCAAATGTTGACACGGCGAGTGCACCAGAAACCATGGCAATTGTTGAAGTATTAATATGCTCTTAAATGGTTGTACTTAAAATACATTGTATGCAAGTGCAGTTTTATCATACCTTCGACTGGGATGAACACTGAGTAGTATATTTTGAAGCCGTCGTACGTGTTAGCAC
Source organism: Lamellibrachia columna (assembly GCA_963662155.1). Taxonomy (NCBI): domain Eukaryota; kingdom Metazoa; phylum Annelida; class Polychaeta; order Sabellida; family Siboglinidae; genus Lamellibrachia; species Lamellibrachia columna. The sequence continues at coordinate 16,137,452 of OY759266.1, forward strand.
TGTTAAGCTTGAAATGCATGAAATGCACCAGTACTGTGTTACCACTGCTTGTAACGTCGCCAGGGAGACTGTCTCCACAGAAGGAATGCAGCAACGGCGCTAACGCGTCGTTTCCGTCGTAGATTTTGACGTTGGCTGTGCTGCAGTCAGTGCTCGCAACGAGGTCAAAGCTGAGGAAGTGCAGCTGTACGAGCTGTAAGAACATTGGTACTTCAGGCAAGAAATGTAAGGGTCGCCTGGAGGCTGGACTGGGGCATATATAATCCGCCTATCATCCACTGCGTCACACAAGTGTGTTCATAAACACACGTATGCATACACAATTACACAGTGCGTACACGCACGCACTCATGCACGCACACACGCACGTACGCACACAAACATACACAAACATTGATCCCAGTGTGGTGTTACTATTATTGTTTACACTGTTTAACCACGTAACAGAATGTCCAGTTGTAGCAATTTCATTAGACGTTTTTTATACATTTTCATTTATGAGAAAATGTTTATCAGTTATGACAACAAAGATATTAAATGTTAGAAAAATAAGATCAGCAGCAATATTTTCAAACAAAACAAGTGCTTTTAACTAATTGCAATGGTGGTTAAACGCATACAGCTACCAGGGTTCAATATCATTGACCCATAAGTATAAAGAAATAAACAGAGAGATAGAGAAAGAGAGCCATGGAGAAAGAGAAAAAGAACTAGATAGACAGGGAGAGAGAAACAGAGAGATACATAGAGGGAGAGAGAGAGAGAGAGAGAGAGAGAAACAGAGAGAGATAAATTGAGAGAGAGAGAGAGAGAGAGAGAGAGGGGGGGAGGATAGAGAGAGAGAGAGAGAGAGAGAGAGATACAGACATACAGACAGACATGAAGATAGACAGACATACATAGAGAGAAGAGACAGATACACAGACATAGGCAGACAGACAGACAGACAGACAGACAGACAGACAGACAGAGATAAAGTGTGTCATACAACGTCTCATGACGGGTAGTTGATGTTACGTATAATATCAACATGTGTAGGCTCATTACCTTGGACGGTTCGACTTGAATCTTCCATCTGCATGTCATATAGCTGAGGGTTTGATTTTCACTGATGCCAAACGTTCCGACATCTCTTCTTATTTCGGCCGTAGAACCAAAACATCCTGTTATAAACGCAGAAATGTTTTTTAAATACAACCTTGAAACGCATATCAATGTATCATTAAAAAAATCATCGGGTTTGTATGTGGCAGGTGTCTAATGAAAATTACGTCATTGCGGACGAGCGCACTACGTTAAATAGGGGTGATTTAGGGGTGTTTGCCTGGTCGACTAGTCACCGAGTGGGCCGAAAACAATACTATATAAACCGATATGCATTGCGCGCAGAGCAGGCGCACCAATAGAACCAGACAATATTTCATTTTATTTCTATTTCATAGACTTCGTAATTTGTACAAGGCATAGTGCACTGAAAATGTTATGAATGATGTGACATGACAAACGCTCATTCTCTTCTACCATCTCGCGAAGAAGAAAGGAACCCGTTCATTTATGATATTTGTCCGCGGAACATTGCTAGTGGTGTCCCAACAGACAGCACTGCAAATGTTGACACGGCGAGTGCACCAGAAACCATGGCAATTGTTGAAGTATTAATATGCTCTTAAATGGTTGTACTTAAAATACATTGTATGCAAGTGCAGTTTTATCATACCTTCGACTGGGATGAACACTGAGTAGTATATTTTGAAGCCGTCGTACGTGTTAGCACTGTTAAGCTTGAAATGCATGAAATGCACCAGTACTGTGTTACCACTGCTTGTAACGTCGCCAGGGAGACTGTCTCCACAGAAGGAATGCAGCAACGGCGCTAACGCGTCGTTTCCGTCGTAGATTTTGACGTTGGCTTTGCTGCAGTCAATGCTCGCAACGAGGTCAAAGCTGAGGAAGTGCAGCTGTACGAGCTGTAAGAACATTGGTACTTCAGGCAAGAAATGTAAGGGTCGCCTGGAGGCTGGACTGGGGCATATATAATCCGCCTATCATCCACTGCGTCACACAAGTGTGTTCATAAACACACGTATGCATACACAATTACACAGTGCGTACACGCACGCACTCATGCACGCACACACGCACGTACGCACACAAACATACACAAACATTGATCCCAGTGTGGTGTTACTATTATTGTTTACACTGTTTAACCACGTAACAGAATGTCCAGTTGTAGCAATTTCATTAGACGTTTTTTTTACATTTTCATTTATGAGAAAATGTTTATCAGTTATGACAACAAAGATATTAAATGTTAGAAAAATAAGATCAGCAGCAATATTTTCAAACAAAACAAGTGCTTTTAACTAATTGCAATGGTGGTTAAACGCATACAGCTACCAGGGTTCAATATCATTGACCCATAGGTATAAAGAAATAAACAGAGAGATAGAGAAAGAGAACCATGGAGAAATAGAAAAAGAACTAGATAGACAGGGAGAGAGAAACAGAGAGATACATAGAGGGAGAGAGAGAGAGAGAGAAAGAGAGAGAGAAACAGAGAGAGATAAATTGAGAGAGAGAGAGGGGGGGGAGGATAGAGAGAGAGAGAGAGAGAGAGAGAGAGAGAGAGAGAGATACAGACATACAGACAGACATGAAGATAGACAGTCATACATAGAGAGAAGAGACAGATACACAGACATAGGCAGACAGACAGACAGACAGAGATAAAGTGTGTCATACAACGTCTCATGACGGGTAGTTGATGTTAAGTATAATATCAACATGTGTAGGCTCATTACCTTGGACGGTTCGACTTGAATCTTCCATCTGCATGTCATATAGCTGAGGGTTTGATTTTCACTGATGCCAAACGTTCCGACATCTCCTCTTTTTTCGGCCGGAGAACCAAAACATCCTGTTATAAACGCAGAAATGTTTTTTAAATACAACCTTGAAACGCATATCAATGTATCATTAAAAAAAATCATCGGGTTTGTATGTGGCAGGTGTCTAATGAAAATTACGTCATTGCGGACGAGCGCACTACGTTAAATAGGGGTGATTTAGGGGTGTTTGCCTGGTCGACTAGTCACCGAGTGGGCCGAAAACAATACTATATAAACCGATATGCATTGCGCGCAGAGCAGGCGCACCAATAGAACCAGACAATATTTCATTTTATTTCTATTTCATAGACTTCGTAATTTTTACAAGGCATAGTGCACTGAAAATGTTATGAATGATGTGACATGACAAACGCTCATTCTCTTCTACCATCTCGCGAAGAAGAAAGGAACCCGTTCATTTATGATATTTGTCCGCGGAACATTGCTAGTGGTGTCCCAACAGACAGCACTGCAAATGTTGACACGGCGAGTGCACCAGAAACCATGGCAATTGTTGAAGTATTAATATGCTCTTAAATGGTTGTACTTAAAATACATTGTATGCAAGTGCAGTTTTATCATACCTTCGACTGGGATGAACACTGAGTAGTATATTTTGAAGCCGTCGTACGTGTTAGCACTGTTAAGCTTGAAATGCATGAAATGCACCAGTACTGTGTTACCACTGCTTGTAACGTCGCCAGGGAGACTGTCTCCACAGAAGGAATGCAGCAACGGCGCTAACGCGTCGTTTCCGTCGTAGATTTTGACGTTGGCTGTGCTGCAGTCAGTGCTCGCAACGAGGTCAAAGCTGAGGAAGTGCAGCTGTACGAGCTGTAAGAACATTGGTACTTCAGGCAAGAAATGTAAGGGTCGCCTGGAGGCTGGACTGGGGCATATATAATCCGCCTATCATCCACTGCGTCACACAAGTGTGTTCATAAACACACGTATGCATACACAATTACACAGTGCGTACACGCACGCACTCATGCACGCACACACGCACGTACGCACACAAACATACACAAACATTGATCCCAGTGTGGTGTTACTATTATTGTTTACACTGTTTAACCACGTAACAGAATGTCCAGTTGTAGCAATTTCATTAGACGTTTTTTTTACATTTTCATTTATGAGAAAATGTTTATCAGTTATGACAACAAAGATATTAAATGTTAGAAAAATAAGATCAGCAGCAATATTTTCAAACAAAACAAGTGCTTTTAACTAATTGCAATGGTGGTTAAACGCATACAGCTACCAGGGTTCAATATCATTGACCCATAGGTATAAAGAAATAAACAGAGAGATAGAGAAAGAGAACCATGGAGAAATAGAAAAAGAACTAGATAGACAGTGAGAGAGAAACAGAGAGATACATAGAGGGAGAGAGAGAGAGAGAGAGAGAGAGAGAGAGAGAGAGAGAAACAGAGAGAGATAAATTGAGAGAGAGAGAGGGGGGGGAGGATAGAGAGAGAGAGAGAGAGAGATACAGACATACAGACAGACATGAAGATAGACAGTCATACATAGAGAGAAGAGACAGATACACAGACATAGGCAGACAGACAGACAGACAGACAGACAGAGATAAAGTGTGTCATACAACGTCTCATGACGGGTAGTTGATGTTACGTATAATATCAACATGTTTAGGCTCATTACCTTGGACGGTTCGACTTGAATCTTCCAACTGCATGTCATATAGCTGAGGGTTTGATTTTCACTGATGCCAAACGTTCCGACATCTCCTCTTATTTCGGCCGGAGAACCAAAACATCCTGTTATAAACGCAGAAATGTTTTTTAAATACAACCTTGAAACGCATATCAATGTATCATTAAAAAAAATCATCGGGTTTGTATGTGGCAGGTGTCTAATGAAAATTACGTCATTGCGGACGAGCGCACTACGTTAAATAGGGGTGATTTAGGGGTGTTTGCCTGGTCGACTAGTCACCGAGTGGGCCGAAAACAATACTATATAAACCGATATGCATTGCGCGCAGAGCAGGCGCACCAATAGAACCAGACAATATTTCATTTTATTTCTATTTCATAGACTTCGTAATTTTTACAAGGCATAGTGCACTGAAAATGTTATGAATGATGTGACATGACAAACGCTCATTCTCTTCTACCATCTCGCGAAGAAGAAAGGAACCCGTTCATTTATGATATTTGTCCGCGGAACATTGCTAGTGGTGTCCCAACAGACAGCACTGCAAATGTTGACACGGCGAGTGCACCAGAAACCATGGCAATTGTTGAAGTATTAATATGCTCTTAAATGGTTGTACTTAAAATACATTGTATGCAAGTGCAGTTTTATCATACCTTCGACTGGGATGAACACTGAGTAGTATATTTTGAAGCCGTCGTACGTGTTAGCACTGTTAAGCTTGAAATGCATGAAATGCACCAGTACTGTGTTACCACTGCTTGTAACGTCGCCAGGGAGACTGTCTCCACAGAAGGAATGCAGCAACGGCGCTAACGCGTCGTTTCCGTCGTAGATTTTGACGTTGGCTGTGCTGCAGTCAGTGCTCGCAACGAGGTCAAAGCTGAGGAAGTGCAGCTGTACGAGCTGTAAGAACATTGGTACTTCAGGCAAGAAATGTAAGGGTCGCCTGGAGGCTGGACTGGGGCATATATAATCCGCCTATCATCCACTGCGTCACACAAGTGTGTTCATAAACACACGTATGCATACACAATTACACAGTGCGTACACGCACGCACTCATGCACGCACACACGCACGTACGCACACAAACATACACAAACATTGATCCCAGTGTGGTGTTACTATTATTGTTTACACTGTTTAACCACGTAACAGAATGTCCAGTTGTAGCAATTTCATTAGACGTTTTTTTTACATTTTCATTTATGAGAAAATGTTTATCAGTTATGACAACAAAGATATTAAATGTTAGAAAAATAAGATCAGCAGCAATATTTTCAAACAAAACAAGTGCTTTTAACTAATTGCAATGGTGGTTAAACGCATACAGCTACCAGGGTTCAATATCATTGACCCATAGGTATAAAGAAATAAACAGAGAGATAGAGAAAGAGAGCCATGGAGAAAGAGAAAAAGAACTAGATAGACAGGGAGAGAGAAACAGAGAGATACATAGAGGGAGAGAGAGAGAGAGAGAGAGAGAGAGAAACAGAGAGAGATAAATTGAGAGAGAGAGAGAGAGAGAGAGGGGGGAGGATAGAGAGAGAGAGAGAGAGAGATACAGACATACAGACAGACATGAAGATAGACAGACATACATAGAGAGAAGAGACAGATACACAGACATAGGCAGACAGACAGACAGACAGACAGACAGACAGACAGACAGACAGACAGACAGACAGAGATAAAGTGTGTCATACAACGTCTCATGACGGGTAGTTGATGTTACGTATAATATCAACATGTGTAGGCTCATTACCTTGGACGGTTCGACTTGAATCTTCCATCTGCATGTCATATAGCTGAGGGTTTGATTTTCACTGATGCCAAACGTTCCGACATCTCCTCTTATTTCGGCCGGAGAACCAAAACATCCTGTTATAAACGCAGAAATGTTTTTTAAATACAACCTTGAAACGCATATCAATGTATCATTAAAAAAAATCATCGGGTTTGTATGTGGCAGGTGTCTAATGAAAATTGCGTCATTGCGGACGAGCGCACTACGTTAAATAGGGGTGATTTAGGGGTGTTTGCCTGGTCGACTAGTCACCGAGTGGGCCGAAAACAATACTATATAAACCGATATGCATTGCGCGCAGAGCAGGCGCACCAATAGAACCAGACAATATTTCATTTTATTTCTATTTCATAGACTTCGTAATTTTTACAAGGCATAGTGCACTGAAAATGTTATGAATGATGTGACATGACAAACGCTCATTCTCTTCTACCATCTCGCGAAGAAGAAAGGAACCCGTTCATTTATGATATTTGTCCGCGGAACATTGCTAGTGGTGTCCCAACAGACAGCACTGCAAATGTTGACACGGCGAGTGCACCAGAAACCATGGCAATTGTTGAAGTATTAATATGCTCTTAAATGGTTGTACTTAAAATACATTGTATGCAAGTGCAGTTTTATCATACCTTCGACTGGGATGAACACTGAGTAGTATATTTTGAAGCCGTCGTACGTGTTAGCACTGTTAAGCTTGAAATGCATGAAATGCACCAGTACTGTGTTACCACTGCTTGTAACGTCGCCAGGGAGACTGTCTCCACAGAAGGAATGCAGCAACGGCGCTAACGCGTCGTTTCCGTCGTAGATTTTGACGTTGGCTGTGCTGCAGTCAGTGCTCGCAACGAGGTCAAAGCTGAGGAAGTGCAGCTGTACGAGCTGTAAGAACATTGGTACTTCAGGCAAGAAATGTAAGGGTCGCCTGGAGGCTGGACTGGGGCATATATAATCCGCCTATCATCCACTGCGTCACACAAGTGTGTTCATAAACACACGTATGCATACACAATTACACAGTGCGTACACGCACGCACTCATGCACGCACACACGCACGTACGCACACAAACATACACAAACATTGATCCCAGTGTGGTGTTACTATTATTGTTTACACTGTTTAACCACGTAACAGAATGTCCAGTTGTAGCAATGTCATTAGACGTTTTTTATACATTTTCATTTATGAGAAAATGTTTATCAGTTATGACAACAAAGATATTAAATGTTAGAAAAATAAGATCAGCAGCAATATTTTCAAACAAAACAAGTGCTTTTAACTAATTGCAATGGTGGTTAAACGCATACAGCTACCAGGGTTCAATATCATTGACCCATAAGTATAAAGAAATAAACAGAGAGATAGAGAAAGAGAGCCATGGAGAAAGAGAAAAAGAACTAGATAGACAGGGAGAGAGAAACAGAGAGATACATAGAGGGAGAGAGAGAGAGAGAGAGAAACAGAGAGAGATAAATTGAGAGAGAGAGAGAGAGAGGGGGGAGGATAGAGAGAGAGAGAGAGAGAGAGAGATACAGACATACAGACAGACATGAAGATAGACAGACATACATAGAGAGAAGAGACAGATACACAGACATAGGCAGACAGACAGACAGACAGACAGACAGACAGACAGAGATAAAGTGTGTCATACAACGTCTCATGACGGGTAGTTGATGTTACGTATAATATCAACATGTGTAGGCTCATTACCTTGGACGGTTCGACTTGAATCTTCCATCTGCATGTCATATAGCTGAGGGTTTGATTTTCACTGATGCCAAACGTTCCGACATCTCCTCTTATTTCGGCCGGAGAACCAAAACATCCTGTTATAAACGCAGAAATGTTTTTTAAATACAACCTTGAAACGCATATCAATGTATCATTAAAAAAAATCATCGGGTTTGTATGTGGCAGGTGTCTAATGAAAATTGCGTCATTGCGGACGAGCGCACTACGTTAAATAGGGGTGATTTAGGGGTGTTTGCCTGGTCGACTAGTCACCGAGTGGGCCGAAAACAATACTATATAAACCGATATGCATTGCGCGCAGAGCAGGCGCACCAATAGAACCAGACAATATTTCATTTTATTTCTATTTCATAGACTTCGTAATTTTTACAAGGCATAGTGCACTGAAATTGTTATGAATGATGTGACATGACAAACGCTCATTCTCTTCTACCATCTCGCGAAGAAGAAAGGAACCCGTTCATTTATGATATTTGTCCGCGGAACATTGCTAGTGGTGTCCCAACAGACAGCACTGCAAATGTTGACACGGCGAGTGCACCAGAAACCATGGCAATTGTTGAAGTATTAATATGCTCTTAAGGTGAGATACGGCAGCTCGGTGGGATTTTTTTTTAATTTGCATAGTTAGTGAAATTTTTCAGGCCAATTTGTAGAGTAGGTCATACTGAGTAAAAAATATATTGAACTTTTTTCTGCCAGACCCCCGTTTCCATGGTAACAAACAAAATGGCCGCCATTTTGAACAAATATTGGCAAATTTGGAATCAATGCCATGTTTTGTTGAACAAAGATATCATTATAATTCTTGCAGAATCAAATTCAGTATGCAGTGTGTTACACAGCCACCAGAAAATATTATTTAAAAAAAAAATTATTTTATTTTATTTTTATTTGTTTGTAATTTCCGAAAAATATACTTATTTTTTGGCTAAATATACTTGTATAACTTTCAAACTTTTGATTATTTGTATAATGTAATCTGGTGGCTGTGTAGAGAAGGATAAGCTGAATGCAACATTCCAAACCTTATGGAGCTAGCATAATTACTTCCAGAGATATCCTTCTTCCAAATGTGAAAAACGTGGTTTCGAGAAAACGGCCGTCAAACATTTTTTTGTAACGAAAATTGTTGTAACTTTCAAAGTATTTGTTTTTTAGAATTTCTTTTTGGCAAATTTGTAGATATAATTATGTTGCATACAACAATCAAACTATTATGATGATGGCATCATTACTTCCTGAGATATATTTCATGCAAGTGTGACACAAGGAACATACAAAATGGCCGCCATTTTGAACAAATATTGGCAAATTTGGAATCAATGCCATGTTTTGTTGAACAAAGATATCATTATAATTCTTGCAGAATCAAATTCAGTATGCAGTCTGTTACACAGCCACCAGAAAATATTATTAAAAAAAAAAATTATTTTATTTAATTTTTATGTTTGTAATTTCCGAAAAATATACTTATTTTTTGGCTAAATATACTTGTATAACTTTCAAACTTTTGATTATTTGTATAATGTAATCTGGTGGCTGTGTAGAGAAGGATAAGCTGAATGCAACATTCCAAACCTTATGGAGCTAGCATAATTACTTCCAGAGATATCCTTCTTCCAAATGTAAAAAACGTGGTTTCGAGAAAACGGCCGTCAAAAATTTTTTTGTAACGAAAATTGTTGTAACTTTCAAAGTATTTGTTTTTTAGAATTTTCTTTTGGCAAATTTGTAGATATAATTATGTTGCATACAACAATCAAACTATTATGATGATGGCATCATTACTTCCTGAGATATATTTCATGCAAGTGTGACACAAGGAACATACTAAATGGTCGCCATTTTGAACAAACATTGGCAAATTGAAAATGAATGCCATTTTTTATTGAACAAAGATATCATTATTTTTACATAACCAACTTCAGTACACACTCTGTTACACAGATTTTTCTGTCGTACCCCCTGTTTCCATGGCAACAAACAAAATGGCCACCACATTACTGAATTTTGGCTTATCTGAAAAGTTGAAACACTCAAAAGGTAATAGACATTTTAGCAAACTGTTTTCACAATTATCATTGGTGTATTTTCCTCTAAAACTTCACTAAAAAAATTTCAATCATACTACAAAAATGTATTTTATTTTTTATTATTGCTACTGAAAAAAAAAAAACGGTTCGTTTGTTTACACAACATCCAAGATATTGTAAAAAAATAAAAATCTATTTTGATGAGTTTTTAGAGTATACATGGCTGAACACAGTAACGCAAACAAAATGACCATAGCATTTTTACTTCCAGAGTGTTGTAACTTTTCGTTGTCAAAATGACAGCTCTGAGAAAACAGCCATCAAAGTCTGAACTAAGTTATTTTTATGTTTTTCTCACATTTAATGTTTGAGATGACCAAAATTCTGATACCTTGAACATATGTGTACAGTATGTGCATGTTATTTGGAGTAATATATGATGAACAGTGACAAAATAATGTCATCTTTTACCCCTACCCCCTTCCAGAGTGATGCAAATTTTCGTTGCCAAGAACATGATTTTGCTCAAATGGCTTTCAACAATTGTAATACAACAATGAATAAATGAACAACAGCAAAATGTTCATATTTACACTATTTACAAAGGTTTATAGAGCTAACTAGAAACCGCCGGCCACATAAGATGATCCTTCCCTGTGGAGTCACACCAGTACCGAGCATCGGGGAAGAGTGAGTGTTGCCAAACTCGAATCGTGTGGTGAATCTATGAACGAGAAAACAAAATAGGTCAGATACTTCTAAAAAAATGTTTTGTGAAATTGGAGAAATAGATACTTTCATATAAATTGTTTTAATAAAATTATGAACATTATAATTATGATGAGTAAATGACTATACTCAATTGACTTACCAGCTTCTAACTTCAGATAGATAAGATAAAACTAATTGAACATAACTATGTAAACAATAGCTGGTACCGGGTATGCAGAAGCCAAGTTGAAGTCTAAAACATTTTGTTCTGTTGTCTACTTCAAGAATTCCTCAGTCAGTTGGTAAGAGTACATTGTCCTTACTGAAAAACTCTGGTTGTAATATAGGACTAGCAAGCAAATAAAACACAACTTACCACCAGTACTGTCACTGACACTGCCACTGGTAGTGGAGCTGTCATCTCTGACTCTGACTGCAACATCGTGATCAATCGAGGTTCAAGCCTGGTTCATTGGCACCACGCATTAGTGCCAGCTTCGTACGCAACGCGCAGCTGGGCATAGCTTCAGTCCCTGTAGCTACCACAGCCACACTGTCACTAGTAGTAGCACTGGTAGTTGCCTGACAGTCGTTCACGAACGTGGAGGTAGAAGCAACTGATCGACACAGCGACGTCACTGTCGCCAGTGAAATTGTCGGGCGAAGCCGCCGAAGTCGGCACAGATCGACTGTGACCGGCGTTTCTCACGTGCCTGAGCTGCCAGTAACTGCAGTTTTCTTTTCTCAGTTGTAAGTCTACCAACTCTAAACCTTCCGTCAAATGTATTCACCATATCTACTTCTAAACTCTCGTTTCCGTCACAATTAATCGATCGTATGTGGTCGCTAGAAGCCATTTTATATAAACAACTCGAGCAAACAACATACTGCATGCTGGGAATAATCTACTTGCACACGGCCCGCGAGGTCACGAATTGCGTCACGGAACTTGTCGAAGCTGCCCGTAAGCCAATGAATGACGCCTATGCGCGTGCGGAATGCCAAATAAGGAGATACTCGGCGAATGAGAGGTTGCATTAATTACGATGTAGGCCGAATGTCAGCAAGAGGGCGGGAATACCGACTGGCCTGATTGACAGCCAAGATCTTGGCGGTTATTTTGATACCAAGCAAGATGGCGATAGTCGAAGGAAAGATCGCGTTGTCAAGGCGTAAACATCGACAAATGTCAGCTGATTTCGCTTCTCGCGAACAAAAGTGGATATACGATTGTGACAGGGGTGCTGTTTATTATAGAATAAAATTCATTTAGAGGTATGTTTGGGTCAAAACGTGAAGTGTACTTATAGTAAACATACTAATTAACCAAAAAACGCCAAAAAATATTTTTTTTTGTTTTTATGAAAAAACGTCATTTCTGCTGCCGTGTCTCACCTTAAATGGTTGTACTTAAAATACATTGTATGCAAGTGCAGTTTTATCATACCTTCGACTGGGATGAACACTGAGTAGTATATTTTGAAGCCGTCGTACGTGTTAGCACTGTTAAGCTTGAAATGCATGAAATGCACCAGTACTGTGTTACCACTGCTTGTAACGTCGCCAGGGAGACTGTCTCCACAGAAGGAATGCAGCAACGGCGCTAACGCGTCGTTTCCGTCGTAGATTTTGACGTTGGCTTTGCTGCAGTCAGTGCTCGCAACGAGGTCAAAGCTGAGGAAGTGCAGCTGTACGAGCTGTAAGAACATTGGTACTTCAGGCAAGAAATGTAAGGGTCGCCTGGAGGCTGGACTGGGGCATATATAATCCGCCTATCATCCACTGCGTCACACAAGTGTGTTCATAAACACACGTATGCATACACAATTACACAGTGCGTACACGCACGCACTCATGCACGCACACACGCACGTACGCACACAAACATACACAAACATTGATCCCAGTGTGGTGTTACTATTATTGTTTACACTGTTTAACCACGTAACAGAATGTCCAGTTGTAGCAATTTCATTAGACGTTTTTTTTACATTTTCATTTATGAGAAAATGTTTATCAGTTATGACAACAAAGATATTAAATGTTAGAAAAATAAGATCAGCAGCAATATTTTCAAACAAAACAAGTGCTTTTAACTAATTGCAATGGTGGTTAAACGCATACAGCTACCAGGGTTCAATATCATTGACCCATAGGTATAAAGAAATAAACAGAGAGATAGAGAAAGAGAACCATGGAGAAATAGAAAAAGAACTAGATAGACAGGGAGAGAGAAACAGAGAGATACATAGAGGGAGAGAGAGAGAGAGAGAGAGAGAGAAACAGAGAGAGATAAATTGAGAGAGAGAGAGGGGGGGGGGAGGATAGAGAGAGAGAGAGAGAGAGAGAGAGATACAGACATACAGACAGACATGAAGATAGACAGTCATACATAGAGAGAAGAGACAGATACACAGACATAGGCAGACAGACAGACAGACAGACAGAGATAAAGTGTGTCATACAACGTCTCATGACGGGTAGTTGATGTTACGTATAATATCAACATGTTTAGGCTCATTACCTTGGACGGTTCGACTTGAATCTTCCAACTGCATGTCATATAGCTGAGGGTTTGATTTTCACTGATGCCAAACGTTCCGACATCTCCTCTTATTTCGGCCGGAGAACCAAAACATCCTGTTATAAACGCAGAAATGTTTTTTAAATACAACCTTGAAACGCATATCAATGTATCATTAAAAAAAAAAATCGGGTTTGTATGTGGCAGGTGTCTAATGAAAATTACGTCATTGCGGACGAGCGCACTACGTTAAATAGGGGTGATTTAGGGGTGTTTGCCTGGTCGACTAGTCACCGAGTGGGCCGAAAACAATACTATATAAACCGATATGCATTGCGCGCAGAGCAGGCGCACCAATAGAACCAGACAATATTTCATTTTATTTCTATTTCATAGACTTCGTAATTTTTACAAGGCATAGTGCACTGAAAATGTTATGAATGATGTGACATGACAAACGCTCATTCTCTTCTACCATCTCGCGAAGAAGAAAGGAACCCGTTCATTTATGATATTTGTCCGCGGAACATTGCTAGTGGTGTCCCAACAGACAGCACTGCAAATGTTGACACGGCGAGTGCACCAGAAACCATGGCAATTGTTGAAGTATTAATATGCTCTTAAATGGTTGTACTTAAAATACATTGTATGCAAGTGCAGTTTTATCATACCTTCGACTGGGATGAACACTGAGTAGTATATTTTGAAGCCGTCGTACGTGTTAGCACTGTTAAGCTTGAAATGCATGAAATGCACCAGTACTGTGTTACCACTGCTTGTAACGTCGCCAGGGAGACTGTCTCCACAGAAGGAATGCAGCAACGGCGCTAACGCGTCGTTTCCGTCGTAGATTTTGACGTTGGCTGTGCTGCAGTCAGTGCTCGCAACGAGGTCAAAGCTGAGGAAGTGCAGCTGTACGAGCTGTAAGAACATTGGTACTTCAGGCAAGAAATGTAAGGGTCGCCTGGAGGCTGGACTGGGGCATATATAATCCGCCTATCATCCACTGCGTCACACAAGTGTGTTCATAAACACACGTATGCATACACAATTACACAGTGCGTACACGCACGCACTCATGCACGCACACACGCACGTACGCACACAAACATACACAAACATTGATCCCAGTGTGGTGTTACTATTATTGTTTACACTGTTTAACCACGTAACAGAATGTCCAGTTGTAGCAATTTCATTAGACGTTTTTTTTACATTTTCATTTATGAGAAAATGTTTATCAGTTATGACAACAAAGATATTAAATGTTAGAAAAATAAGATCAGCAGCAATATTTTCAAACAAAACAAGTGCTTTTAACTAATTGCAATGGTGGTTAAACGCATACAGCTACCAGGGTTCAATATCATTGACCCATAGGTATAAAGAAATAAACAGAGAGATAGAGAAAGAGAACCATGGAGAAATAGAAAAAGAACTAGATAGACAGTGAGAGAGAAACAGAGAGATACATAGAGGGAGAGAGAGAGAGAGAGAGAGAGAGAGAGAAACAGAGAGAGATAAATTGAGAGAGAGAGAGGGGGGGGAGGATAGAGAGAGAGAGAGAGATACAGACATACAGACAGACATGAAGATAGACAGTCATACATAGAGAGAAGAGACAGATACACAGACATAGGCAGACAGACAGACAGACAGACAGACAGACAGAGATAAAGTGTGTCATACAACGTCTCATGACGGGTAGTTGATGTTACGTATAATATCAACATGTGTAGGCTCATTACCTTGGACGGTTCGACTTGAATCTTCCATCTGCATGTCATATAGCTGAGGGTTTGATTTTCACTGATGCCAAACGTTCCGACATCTCCTCTTATTTCGGCCGGAGAACCAAAACATCCTGTTATAAACGCAGAAATGTTTTTTAAATACAACCTTGAAACGCATATCAATGTATCATTAAAAAAATCATCGGGTTTGTATGTGGCAGGTGTCTAATGAAAATTACGTCATTGCGGACGAGCGCACTACGTTAAATAGGGGTGATTTAGGGGTGTTTGCCTGGTCGACTAGTCACCGAGTGGGCCGAAAACAATACTATATAAACCGATATGCATTGCGCGCAGAGCAGGCGCACCAATAGAACCAGACAATATTTCATTTTATTTCTATTTCATAGACTTCGTAATTTTTACAAGGCATAGTGCACTGAAAATGTTATGAATGATGTGACATGACAAACGCTCATTCTCTTCTACCGTCTCGCGAAGAAGAAAGGAACCCGTTCATTTATGATATTTGTCCGCGGAACATTGCTAGTGGTGTCCCAACAGACAGCACTGCAAATGTTGACACGGCGAGTGCACCAGAAACCATGGCAATTGTTGAAGTATTAATATGCTCTTAAATGGTTGTACTTAAAATACATTGTATGCAAGTGCAGTTTTATCATACCTTCGACTGGGATGAACACTGAGTAGTATATTTTGAAGCCGTCGTACGTGTTAGCACTGTTAAGCTTGAAATGCATGAAATGCACCAGTACTGTGTTACCACTGCTTGTAACGTCGCCAGGGAGACTGTCTCCACAGAAGGAATGCAGCAACGGCGCTAACGCGTCGTTTCCGTCGTAGATTTTGACGTTGGCTGTGCTGCAGTCAGTGCTCGCAACGAGGTCAAAGCTGAGGAAGTGCAGCTGTACGAGCTGTAAGAACATTGGTACTTCAGGCAAGAAATGTAAGGGTCGCCTGGAGGCTGGACTGGGGCATATATAATCCGCCTATCATCCACTGCGTCACACAAGTGTGTTCATAAACACACGTATGCATACACAATTACACAGTGCGTACACGCACGCACTCATGCACGCACACACGCACGTACGCACACAAACATACACAAACATTGATCCCAGTGTGGTGTTACTATTATTGTTTACACTGTTTAACCACGTAACAGAATGTCCAGTTGTAGCAATTTCATTAGACGTTTTTTATACATTTTCATTTATGAGAAAATGTTTATCAGTTATGACAACAAAGATATTAAATGTTAGAAAAATAAGATCAGCAGCAATATTTTCAAACAAAACAAGTGCTTTTAACTAATTGCAATGGTGGTTAAACGCATACAGCTACCAGGGTTCAATATCATTGACCCATAAGTATAAAGAAATAAACAGAGAGATAGAGAAAGAGAGCCATGGAGAAAGAGAAAAAGAACTAGATAGACAGGGAGAGAGAAACAGAGAGATACATAGAGGGAGAGAGAGAGAGAGAGAGAGAGAGAGAAACAGAGAGAGATAAATTGAGAGAGAGAGAGAGAGAGAGGGGGGAGGATAGAGAGAGAGAGAGAGAGAGAGAGAGAGAGAGATACAGACATACAGACAGACATGAAGATAGACAGACATACATAGAGAGAAGAGACAGATACACAGACATAGGCAGACAGACAGACAGACAGACAGACAGACAGACAGAGATAAAGTGTGTCATACAACGTCTCATGACGGGTAGTTGATGTTACGTATAATATCAACATGTGTAGGCTCATTACCTTGGACGGTTCGACTTGAATCTTCCATCTGCATGTCATATAGCTGAGGGTTTGATTTTCACTGATGCCAAACGTTCCGACATCTCCTCTTATTTCGGCCGGAGAACCAAAACATCCTGTTATAAACGCAGAAATGTTTTTTAAATACAACCTTGAAACGCATATCAATGTATCATTAAAAAAATCATCGGGTTTGTATGTGGCAGGTGTCTAATGAAAATTACGTCATTGCGGACGAGCGCACTACGTTAAATAGGGGTGATTTAGGGGTGTTTGCCTGGTCGACTAGTCACCGAGTGGGCCGAAAACAATACTATATAAACCGATATGCATTGCGCGCAGAGCAGGCGCACCAATAGAACCAGACAATATTTCATTTTATTTCTATTTCATAGACTTCGTAATTTTTACAAGGCATAGTGCACTGAAAATGTTATGAATGATGTGACATGACAAACGCTCATTCTCTTCTACCGTCTCGCGAAGAAGAAAGGAACCCGTTCATTTATGATATTTGTCCGCGGAACATTGCTAGTGGTGTCCCAACAGACAGCACTGCAAATGTTGACACGGCGAGTGCACCAGAAACCATGGCAATTGTTGAAGTATTAATATGCTCTTAAATGGTTGTACTTAAAATACATTGTATGCAAGTGCAGTTTTATCATACCTTCGACTGGGATGAACACTGAGTAGTATATTTTGAAGCCGTCGTACGTGTTAGCACTGTTAAGCTTGAAATGCATGAAATGCACCAGTACTGTGTTACCACTGCTTGTAACGTCGCCAGGGAGACTGTCTCCACAGAAGGAATGCAGCAACGGCGCTAACGCGTCGTTTCCGTCGTAGATTTTGACGTTGGCTGTGCTGCAGTCAGTGCTCGCAACGAGGTCAAAGCTGAGGAAGTGCAGCTGTACGAGCTGTAAGAACATTGGTACTTCAGGCAAGAAATGTAAGGGTCGCCTGGAGGCTGGACTGGGGCATATATAATCCGCCTATCATCCACTGCGTCACACAAGTGTGTTCATAAACACACGTATGCATACACAATTACACAGTGCGTACACGCACGCACTCATGCACGCACACACGCACGTACGCACACAAACATACACAAACATTGATCCCAGTGTGGTGTTACTATTATTGTTTACACTGTTTAACCACGTAACAGAATGTCCAGTTGTAGCAATTTCATTAGACGTTTTTTATACATTTTCATTTATGAGAAAATGTTTATCAGTTATGACAACAAAGATATTAAATGTTAGAAAAATAAGATCAGCAGCAATATTTTCAAACAAAACAAGTGCTTTTAACTAATTGCAATGGTGGTTAAACGCATACAGCTACCAGGGTTCAATATCATTGACCCATAAGTATAAAGAAATAAACAGAGAGATAGAGAAAGAGAGCCATGGAGAAAGAGAAAAAGAACTAGATAGACAGGGAGAGAGAAACAGAGAGATACATAGAGGGAGAGAGAGAGAGAGAGAAACAGAGAGAGATAAATTGAGAGAGAGAGAGAGAGGGGGGAGGATAGAGAGAGAGAGAGAGAGAGATACAGACATACAGACAGACATGAAGATAGACAGACATACATAGAGAGAAGAGACAGATACACAGACATAGGCAGACAGACAGACAGACAGACAGACAGACAGACAGAGATAAAGTGTGTCATACAACGTCTCATGACGGGTAGTTGATGTTACGTATAATATCAACATGTGTAGGCTCATTACCTTGGACGGTTCGACTTGAATCTTCCATCTGCATGTCATATAGCTGAGGGTTTGATTTTCACTGATGCCAAACGTTCCGACATCTCCTCTTATTTCGGCCGGAGAACCAAAACATCCTGTTATAAACGCAGAAATGTTTTTTAAATACAACCTTGAAACGCATATCAATGTATCATTAAAAAAAATCATCGGGTTTGTATGTGGCAGGTGTCTAATGAAAATTACGTCATTGCGGACGAGCGCACTACGTTAAATAGGGGTGATTTAGGGGTGTTTGCCTGGTCGACTAGTCACCGAGTGGGCCGAAAACAATACTATATAAACCGATATGCATTGCGCGCAGAGCAGGCGCACCAATAGAACCAGACAATATTTCATTTTATTTCTATTTCATAGACTTCGTAATTTTTACAAGGCATAGTGCACTGAAAATGTTATGAATGATGTGACATGACAAACGCTCATTCTCTTCTACCATCTCGCGAAGAAGAAAGGAACCCGTTCATTTATGATATTTGTCCGCGGAACATTGCTAGTGGTGTCCCAACAGACAGCACTGCAAATGTTGACACGGCGAGTGCACCAGAAACCATGGCAATTGTTGAAGTATTAATATGCTCTTAAATGGTTGTACTTAAAATACATTGTATGCAAGTGCAGTTTTATCATACCTTCGACTGGGATGAACACTGAGTAGTATATTTTGAAGCCGTCGTACGTGTTAGCACTGTTAAGCTTGAAATGCATGAAATGCACCAGTACTGTGTTACCACTGCTTGTAACGTCGCCAGGGAGACTGTCTCCACAGAAGGAATGCAGCAACGGCGCTAACGCGTCGTTTCCGTCGTAGATTTTGACGTTGGCTGTGCTGCAGTCAGTGCTCGCAACGAGGTCAAAGCTGAGGAAGTGCAGCTGTACGAGCTGTAAGAACATTGGTACTTCAGGCAAGAAATGTAAGGGTCGCCTGGAGGCTGGACTGGGGCATATATAATCCGCCTATCATCCACTGCGTCACACAAGTGTGTTCATAAACACACGTATGCATACACAATTACACAGTGCGTACACGCACGCACTCATGCACGCACACACGCACGTACGCACACAAACATACACAAACATTGATCCCAGTGTGGTGTTACTATTATTGTTTACACTGTTTAACCACGTAACAGAATGTCCAGTTGTAGCAATTTCATTAGACGTTTTTTTTACATTTTCATTTATGAGAAAATGTTTATCAGTTATGACAACAAAGATATTAAATGTTAGAAAAATAAGATCAGCAGCAATATTTTCAAACAAAACAAGTGCTTTTAACTAATTGCAATGGTGGTTAAACGCATACAGCTACCAGGGTTCAATATCATTGACCCATAGGTATAAAGAAATAAACAGAGAGATAGAGAAAGAGAACCATGGAGAAATAGAAAAAGAACTAGATAGACAGGGAGAGAGAAACAGAGAGATACATAGAGGGAGAGAGAGAGAGAGAGAGAGAGAGAGAGAGAGAAACAGAGAGAGATAAATTGAGAGAGAGAGGGGGGGGGAGGATAGAGAGAGAGAGAGAGAGAGAGATACAGACATACAGACAGACATGAAGATAGACAGTCATACATAGAGAGAAGAGACAGATACACAGACATAGGCAGACAGACAGACAGACAGACAGAGATAAAGTGTGTCATACAACGTCTCATGACGGGTAGTTGATGTTACGTATAATATCAACATGTTTAGGCTCATTACCTTGGACGGTTCGACTTGAATCTTCCAACTGCATGTCATATAGCTGAGGGTTTGATTTTCACTGATGCCAAACGTTCCGACATCTCCTCTTATTTCGGCCGGAGAACCAAAACATCCTGTTATAAACGCAGAAATGTTTTTTAAATACAACCTTGAAACGCATATCAATGTATCATTAAAAAAAATCATCGGGTTTGTATGTGGCAGGTGTCTAATGAAAATTACGTCATTGCGGACGAGCGCACTACGTTAAATAGGGGTGATTTAGGGGTGTTTGCCTGGTCGACTAGTCACCGAGTGGGCCGAAAACAATACTATATAAACCGATATGCATTGCGCGCAGAGCAGGCGCACCAATAGAACCAGACAATATTTCATTTTATTTCTATTTCATAGACTTCGTAATTTTTACAAGGCATAGTGCACTGAAAATGTTATGAATGATGTGACATGACAAACGCTCATTCTCTTCTACCATCTCGCGAAGAAGAAAGGAACCCGTTCATTTATGATATTTGTCCGCGGAACATTGCTAGTGGTGTCCCAACAGACAGCACTGCAAATGTTGACACGGCGAGTGCACCAGAAACCATGGCAATTGTTGAAGTATTAATATGCTCTTAAATGGTTGTACTTAAAATACATTGTATGCAAGTGCAGTTTTATCATACCTTCGACTGGGATGAACACTGAGTAGTATATTTTGAAGCCGTCGTACGTGTTAGCACTGTTAAGCTTGAAATGCATGAAATGCACCAGTACTGTGTTACCACTGCTTGTAACGTCGCCAGGGAGACTGTCTCCACAGAAGGAATGCAGCAACGGCGCTAACGCGTCGTTTCCGTCGTAGATTTTGACGTTGGCTGTGCTGCAGTCAGTGCTCGCAACGAGGTCAAAGCTGAGGAAGTGCAGCTGTACGAGCTGTAAGAACATTGGTACTTCAGGCAAGAAATGTAAGGGTCGCCTGGAGGCTGGACTGGGGCATATATAATCCGCCTATCATCCACTGCGTCACACAAGTGTGTTCATAAACACACGTATGCATACACAATTACACAGTGCGTACACGCACGCACTCATGCACGCACACACGCACGTACGCACACAAACATACACAAACATTGATCCCAGTGTGGTGTTACTATTATTGTTTACACTGTTTAACCACGTAACAGAATGTCCAGTTGTAGCAATTTCATTAGACGTTTTTTTTACATTTTCATTTATGAGAAAATGTTTATCAGTTATGACAACAAAGATATTAAATGTTAGAAAAATAAGATCAGCAGCAATATTTTCAAACAAAACAAGTGCTTTTAACTAATTGCAATGGTGGTTAAACGCATACAGCTACCAGGGTTCAATATCATTGACCCATAGGTATAAAGAAATAAACAGAGAGATAGAGAAAGAGAACCATGGAGAAATAGAAAAAGAACTAGATAGACAGTGAGAGAGAAACAGAGAGATACATAGAGGGAGAGAGAGAGAGAGAGAGAGAGAAACAGAGAGAGATAAATTGAGAGAGAGAGAGAGAGAGAGAGAGAGAGGGGGGGAGGATAGAGAGAGAGAGAGAGAGAGAGAGAGAGAGAGAGATACAGACATACAGACAGACATGAAGATAGACAGACATACATAGAGAGAAGAGACAGATACACAGACATAGGCAGACAGACAGACAGACAGACAGACAGACAGACAGACAGACAGAGATAAAGTGTGTCATACAACGTCTCATGACGGGTAGTTGATGTTACGTATAATATCAACATGTGTAGGCTCATTACCTTGGACGGTTCGACTTGAATCTTCCATCTGCATGTCATATAGCTGAGGGTTTGATTTTCACTGATGCCAAACGTTCCGACATCTCCTCTTATTTCGGCCGGAGAACCAAAACATCCTGTTATAAACGCAGAAATGTTTTTTAAATACAACCTTGAAACGCATATCAATGTATCATTAAAAAAATCATCGGGTTTGTATGTGGCAGGTGTCTAATGAAAATTACGTCATTGCGGACGAGCGCACTACGTTAAATAGGGGTGATTTAGGGGTGTTTGCCTGGTCGACTAGTCACCGAGTGGGCCGAAAACAATACTATATAAACCGATATGCATTGCGCGCAGAGCAGGCGCACCAATAGAACCAGACAATATTTCATTTTATTTCTATTTCATAGACTTCGTAATTTTTACAAGGCATAGTGCACTGAAAATGTTATGAATGATGTGACATGACAAACGCTCATTCTCTTCTACCATCTCGCGAAGAAGAAAGGAACCCGTTCATTTATGATATTTGTCCGCGGAACATTGCTAGTGGTGTCCCAACAGACAGCACTGCAAATGTTGACACGGCGAGTGCACCAGAAACCATGGCAATTGTTGAAGTATTAATATGCTCTTAAATGGTTGTACTTAAAATACATTGTATGCAAGTGCAGTTTTATCATACCTTCGACTGGGATGAACACTGAGTAGTATATTTTGAAGCCGTCGTACGTGTTAGCACTGTTAAGCTTGAAATGCATGAAATGCACCAGTACTGTGTTACCACTGCTTGTAACGTCGCCAGGGAGACTGTCTCCACAGAAGGAATGCAGCAACGGCGCTAACGCGTCGTTTCCGTCGTAGATTTTGACGTTGGCTGTGCTGCAGTCAGTGCTCGCAACGAGGTCAAAGCTGAGGAAGTGCAGCTGTACGAGCTGTAAGAACATTGGTACTTCAGGCAAGAAATGTAAGGGTCGCCTGGAGGCTGGACTGGGGCATATATAATCCGCCTATCATCCACTGCGTCACACAAGTGTGTTCATAAACACACGTATGCATACACAATTACACAGTGCGTACACGCACGCACTCATGCACGCACACACGCACGTACGCACACAAACATACACAAACATTGATCCCAGTGTGGTGTTACTATTATTGTTTACACTGTTTAACCACGTAACAGAATGTCCAGTTGTAGCAATTTCATTAGACGTTTTTTTTACATTTTCATTTATGAGAAAATGTTTATCAGTTATGACAACAAAGATATTAAATGTTAGAAAAATAAGATCAGCAGCAATATTTTCAAACAAAACAAGTGCTTTTAACTAATTGCAATGGTGGTTAAACGCATACAGCTACCAGGGTTCAATATCATTGACCCATAGGTATAAAGAAATAAACAGAGAGATAGAGAAAGAGAACCATGGAGAAATAGAAAAAGAACTAGATAGACAGGGAGAGAGAAACAGAGAGATACATAGAGGGAGAGAGAGAGAGAGAGAGAAACAGAGAGAGATAAATTGAGAGAGAGAGAGGGGGGGGAGGATAGAGAGAGAGAGAGAGAGAGAGAGAGATACAGACATACAGACAGACATGAAGATAGACAGTCATACATAGAGAGAAGAGACAGATACACAGACATAGGCAGACAGACAGACAGACAGACAGAGATAAAGTGTGTCATACAACGTCTCATGACGGGTAGTTGATGTTAAGTATAATATCAACATGTGTAGGCTCATTACCTTGGACGGTTCGACTTGAATCTTCCATCTGCATGTCATATAGCTGAGGGTTTGATTTTCACTGATGCCAAACGTTCCGACATCTCCTCTTTTTTCGGCCGGAGAACCAAAACATCCTGTTATAAACGCAGAAATGTTTTTTAAATACAACCTTGAAACGCATATCAATGTATCATTAAAAAAAATCATCGGGTTTGTATGTGGCAGGTGTCTAATGAAAATTACGTCATTGCGGACGAGCGCACTACGTTAAATAGGGGTGATTTAGGGGTGTTTGCCTGGTCGACTAGTCACCGAGTGGGCCGAAAACAATACTATATAAACCGATATGCATTGCGCGCAGAGCAGGCGCACCAATAGAACCAGACAATATTTCATTTTATTTCTATTTCATAGACTTCGTAATTTTTACAAGGCATAGTGCACTGAAAATGTTATGAATGATGTGACATGACAAACGCTCATTCTCTTCTACCATCTCGCGAAGAAGAAAGGAACCCGTTCATTTATGATATTTGTCCGCGGAACATTGCTAGTGGTGTCCCAACAGACAGCACTGCAAATGTTGACACGGCGAGTGCACCAGAAACCATGGCAATTGTTGAAGTATTAATATGCTCTTAAATGGTTGTACTTAAAATACATTGTATGGAAGTGCAGTTTTATCATACCTTCGACTGGGATGAACACTGAGTAGTATATTTTGAAGCCGTCGTACGTGTTAGCACTGTTAAGCTTGAAATGCATGAAATGCACCAGTACTGTGTTACCACTGCTTGTAACGTCGCCAGGGAGACTGTCTCCACAGAAGGAATGCAGCAACGGCGCTAACGCGTCGTTTCCGTCGTAGATTTTGACGTTGGCTGTGCTGCAGTCAGTGCTCGCAACGAGGTCAAAGCTGAGGAAGTGCAGCTGTACGAGCTGTAAGAACATTGGTACTTCAGGCAAGAAATGTAAGGGTCGCCTGGAGGCTGGACTGGGGCATATATAATCCGCCTATCATCCACTGCGTCACACAAGTGTGTTCATAAACACACGTATGCATACACAATTACACAGTGCGTACACGCACGCACTCATGCACGCACACACGCACGTACGCACACAAACATACACAAACATTGATCCCAGTGTGGTGTTACTATTATTGTTTACACTGTTTAACCACGTAACAGAATGTCCAGTTGTAGCAATTTCATTAGACGTTTTTTTTACATTTTCATTTATGAGAAAATGTTTATCAGTTATGACAACAAAGATATTAAATGTTAGAAAAATAAGATCAGCAGCAATATTTTCAAACAAAACAAGTGCTTTTAACTAATTGCAATGGTGGTTAAACGCATACAGCTACCAGGGTTCAATATCATTGACCCATAGGTATAAAGAAATAAACAGAGAGATAGAGAAAGAGAACCATGGAGAAATAGAAAAAGAACTAGATAGACAGTGAGAGAGAAACAGAGAGATACATAGAGGGAGAGAGAGAGAGAGAGAGAGAGAGAAACAGAGAGAGATAAATTGAGAGAGAGAGAGGGGGGAGGATAGAGAGAGAGAGAGAGAGAGAGATACAGACATACAGACAGACATGAAGATAGACAGTCATACATAGAGAGAAGAGACAGATACACAGACATAGGCAGACAGACAGACAGACAGACAGACAGAGATAAAGTGTGTCATACAACGTCTCATGACGGGTAGTTGATGTTACGTATAATATCAACATGTTTAGGCTCATTACCTTGGACGGTTCGACTTGAATCTTCCAACTGCATGTCATATAGCTGAGGGTTTGATTTTCACTGATGCCAAACGTTCCGACATCTCCTCTTATTTCGGCCGGAGAACCAAAACATCCTGTTATAAACGCAGAAATGTTTTTTAAATACAACCTTGAAACGCATATCAATGTATCATTAAAAAAAATCATCGGGTTTGTATGTGGCAGGTGTCTAATGAAAATTACGTCATTGCGGACGAGCGCACTACGTTAAATAGGGGTGATTTAGGGGTGTTTGCCTGGTCGACTAGTCACCGAGTGGGCCGAAAACAATACTATATAAACCGATATGCATTGCGCGCAGAGCAGGCGCACCAATAGAACCAGACAATATTTCATTTTATTTCTATTTCATAGACTTCGTAATTTTTACAAGGCATAGTGCACTGAAAATGTTATGAATGATGTGACATGACAAACGCTCATTCTCTTCTACCATCTCGCGAAGAAGAAAGGAACCCGTTCATTTATGATATTTGTTCGCGGAACATTGCTAGTGGTGTCCCAACAGACAGCACTGCAAATGTTGACACGGCGAGTGCACCAGAAACCATGGCAATTGTTGAAGTATTAATATGCTCTTAAATGGTTGTACTTAAAATACATTGTATGCAAGTGCAGTTTTATCATACCTTCGACTGGGATGAACACTGAGTAGTATATTTTGAAGCCGTCGTACGTGTTAGCACTGTTAAGCTTGAAATGCATGAAATGCACCAGTACTGTGTTACCACTGCTTGTAACGTCGCCAGGGAGACTGTCTCCACAGAAGGAATGCAGCAACGGCGCTAACGCGTCGTTTCCGTCGTAGATTTTGACGTTGGCTGTGCTGCAGTCAGTGCTCGCAACGAGGTCAAAGCTGAGGAAGTGCAGCTGTACGAGCTGTAAGAACATTGGTACTTCAGGCAAGAAATGTAAGGGTCGCCTGGAGGCTGGACTGGGGCATATATAATCCGCCTATCATCCACTGCGTCACACAAGTGTGTTCATAAACACACGTATGCATACACAATTACACAGTGCGTACACGCACGCACTCATGCACGCACACACGCACGTACGCACACAAACATACACAAACATTGATCCCAGTGTGGTGTTACTATTATTGTTTACACTGTTTAACCACGTAACAGAATGTCCAGTTGTAGCAATTTCATTAGACGTTTTTTTTACATTTTCATTTATGAGAAAATGTTTATCAGTTATGACAACAAAGATATTAAATGTTAGAAAAATAAGATCAGCAGCAATATTTTCAAACAAAACAAGTGCTTTTAACTAATTGCAATGGTGGTTAAACGCATACAGCTACCAGGGTTCAATATCATTGACCCATAGGTATAAAGAAATAAACAGAGAGATAGAGAAAGAGAGCCATGGAGAAAGAGAAAAAGAACTAGATAGACAGGGAGAGAGAAACAGAGAGATACATAGAGGGAGAGAGAGAGAGAGAGAGAGAGAGAGAGAGAGAAACAGAGAGAGATAAATTGAGAGAGAGAGAGAGAGAGAGAGAGGGGGGAGGATAGAGAGAGAGAGAGAGAGATACAGACATACAGACAGACATGAAGATAGACAGACATACATAGAGAGAAGAGACAGATACACAGACATAGGCAGACAGACAGACAGACAGACAGACAGACAGACAGACAGACAGAGATAAAGTGTGTCATACAACGTCTCATGACGGGTAGTTGATGTTACGTATAATATCAACATGTGTAGGCTCATTACCTTGGACGGTTCGACTTGAATCTTCCATCTGCATGTCATATAGCTGAGGGTTTGATTTTCACTGATGCCAAACGTTCCGACATCTCCTCTTATTTCGGCCGGAGAACCAAAACATCCTGTTATAAACGCAGAAATGTTTTTTAAATACAACCTTGAAACGCATATCAATGTATCATTAAAAAAAATCATCGGGTTTGTATGTGGCAGGTGTCTAATGAAAATTACGTCATTGCGGACGAGCGCACTACGTTAAATAGGGGTGATTTAGGGGTGTTTGCCTGGTCGACTAGTCACCGAGTGGGCCGAAAACAATACTATATAAACCGATATGCATTGCGCGCAGAGCAGGCGCACCAATAGAACCAGACAATATTTCATTTTATTTCTATTTCATAGACTTCGTAATTTTTACAAGGCATAGTGCACTGAAAATGTTATGAATGATGTGACATGACAAACGCTCATTCTCTTCTACCATCTCGCGAAGAAGAAAGGAACCCGTTCATTTATGATATTTGTCCGCGGAACATTGCTAGTGGTGTCCCAACAGACAGCACTGCAAATGTTGACACGGCGAGTGCACCAGAAACCATGGCAATTGTTGAAGTATTAATATGCTCTTAAATGGTTGTACTTAAAATACATTGTATGCAAGTGCAGTTTTATCATACCTTCGACTGGGATGAACACTGAGTAGTATATTTTGAAGCCGTCGTACGTGTTAGCACTGTTAAGCTTGAAATGCATGAAATGCACCAGTACTGTGTTACCACTGCTTGTAACGTCGCCAGGGAGACTGTCTCCACAGAAGGAATGCAGCAACGGCGCTAACGCGTCGTTTCCGTCGTAGATTTTGACGTTGGTTGTGCTGCAGTTAGTGCTCGCAACGAGGTCAAAGCTGAGGAAGTGCAGCTGTACGAGCTGTAAGAACATTGGTACTTCAGGCAAGAAATGTAAGGGTCGCCTGGAGGCTGGACTGGGGCATACATAATCCGCCTATCATCCACTGCGTCACACAAGTGTGTTCATAAACACACGTATGCATACACAATTACACAGTGCGTACACGCACGCACTCATGCACGCCCACACGCACGTACGCACACAAACATACACAAACATTGATCCCAGTGTGGTGTTACTATTATTGTTTACACTGTTTAACCATGTAACAGAATGTCCAGTTGTAGCAATTTCATTAGACGTTTTTTTACATTTTCATTTATGAGAAAATGTTTATCAGTTATGACAACAAAGATATTAAATGTTAGAAAAATAAGATCAGCAGCAATATTTTCAGACAAAACAAGTGCTTTTAACTAATTGCAATGGTGGTTAAACGCATACAGCTACCAGGGTTCAATATCATTGACCCATAGGTATAAAGAAATAAACAGAGAGATAGAGAAAGAGAGCCATGGAGAAAGAGAAAAAGAGCTAGATAGACAGGGAGAGAGAAACAGAGAGATACATAGAGGGAGAGAGAGAGAGAGAGAGAGAGAGGGGGGGGAAACAGAGAGAGATAAATTGAGAGAGAGAGGGGGGAGGATAGATAGAGAGAGAGAGAGAGAGAGAGAGAGAGAGAAACAGAGAGAGATAAATTGAGAGAGAGAGAGAGAGAGGGGGGGAGGATAGAGAGAGAGAGAGAGAGAGATACAGACATACAGACATACATGAAGATAGACAGACATACATAGAGAGAAGAGACAGATACACAGACATAGGCAGACAGACAGACAGACAGACAGACAGACAGAGATAAAGTGTGTCATACAACGTCTCATGACGGGTAGTTGATGTTACGTATAATATCAACATGTGTAGGCTCATTACCTTGGACGGTTCGACTTGAATCTTCCAACTGCATGTCATATAGCTGAGGGTTTGATCGTCACTGATGCCAAACGTTCCGACATCTCCTCTCATTTCGGCCGGAGAACCAAAACATCCTGTTATAAACGCAGAAATGTTAAAAAAAGAAACCCTGAAACGCATATTAATGTATCACTAAACCAAATTCTTCGGGTTGGTATGTAGCAGGTGTCATAACAAAGTCACGTAACTGCGGACGAGCGCACTACGTTAAATAGCGGTAATTTAGGGGTGTTTGCCTGGTCGACTAGTCACCGAGTGGGCGGAAAAACAAATGCTATATAAACCGGTACGCATTGCTCGCAGAGCAGGCGCGCCGGTAGAACCAGCCAATATTTCGTTTAATTTTAATTTTATAGACGTCGTAAATTTTACAAGGCATAGTGCACTGAAAATTTAATGAATGATGATGCTGTGACATGACAAACGCTCATTCTCTTCTACCATCTCGCGAAGAAGAAAGGAACCCGTTCGTTTATGATATTTGTGCTCGGAACATTACTAGTGGTGTCCCAACAGACAGCCCTGTAAATGTGGAAAAGGAGAATGCACCATACATTGTATGCAAGTGCAGTTTTATCATACCTTCGACTGGGGTGAACGCTAAGTAGTATATTTTGAAGCCGTCGTACGTGTTAGCACTGTTAAGCTTGAAATGCACCAGTTTTATCATACCTTCGACTGGGATGAACACTGAGTAGTATATTTTGAAGCCGTAGTACGTGTTAGCACTGTTAAGCTTGAAATGCATGAAATGCACCAGTACTGTGTTACCACTGCTCGTAACGTCGCCAGGGAGACTGTCTCCACAGAAGGAATGCAGCAACGGCGCTGACGCGTCGTTTCCGTCGTAGATTTTCACGTTGGCTGTGCTGCAGTCAGTGCTCGCAACGAGGTCAAAGCTGAGGAAGTGCAGCTGTACGAGCTGTAAGAACATTGGTACTTCAGGCAAGAAATGTAAGGGTCGCCTGGAGGCTGGACTGGGGCATACATAATCCGCCTATCATCCACTGCGTCACACAAGTGTTTTCACATATTCGCTGTCGTACGCACTCTCAAACGCACGTACACAAACACACGTACACATACAAAAGTACACAGTGCGTACACGCACGTACGCACGTACGCACACAAACATACACACACATTGATCACAGTGTGGTGTTACTATTATTGGTTACACTATTTAACCATTTAACAGAATGTCCAGTTGTAACAATTGCATTAGACGCTTTTTTTCTGATTTTCATTTATGAGGAAATGTTTATCAGTTATGACAACAAATATATTAAATATAAGAAAAATAAGATAGGCAGCAATATTTTGAGACAAAATAAGAGCTTTAACTAAATGCAATGGTGGTTAAACGCATACAGTTGCCAGGGTTCAATGTCATTGACCCATAGGTATAAAGAAAGAAAGAGAGAGAGAGAGAGAGAGTGAGAGAGAGAGAGAGAGAGAGAGAGAGAGAGAGAGAGATAAGAGAGAGAAATAGAAACATGGAGAAAGATAAAAAGAACTAGTTAGTTAGTTAGTTAGTTAGTTAGAGAGAGAGAGAGAGAGAGAGAGAGAGAGAGAGAGAGAGAGAGAGAGAGAGAGAGAGAGAGAGAGAGGAAGAGAGAGAGAGAGAGAGAGAGAGAGAGAGAGAGAGAGAGAGAGAGAGAGAGAGAGAGAGAGAGAGAGACAGAGACAGAGACAGAGACAGAGACAGACACAGACACAGACACAGAGACAGAGACAGAGACAAATTGTGTCATACAACGTCTGATGATGGGTAGTTGATGTTACGTATAATATCAACAAGCTCATTACCTTGGAGTGTTCGACTTGAATCTTCCAACTGCATGTCATATAGTTGAGGGTTTGCTCGTCACTGATGCTAAACGTTCCCTCACTTCCTCCCATTTCGGCCGGAGAACCAAAACATCCTGTTATAAACGATGAAATGCTTTTGCAGTACAACAACGTAACGCCTAACAATATATCGTTAACACGTGTGCGTTGGAAATGTTTGGGTTTAGTTTAAATCCACGTACATGTGCCAGTAAACAGAGTTGTCTTTCAGTTTTATGCGCCAGGAATGACATTCTAACGTAACATTATATCAGCGTTATTTGAAAGATTTTCAAAAGATAACCAAAAGTTAACGGTACAAAACGGTAAAGCACGTGATACTATAAAAGATTTTCATTATTTCGTGTTGACGCCGATTGGTGACATCATTGGCACAGTGCAAACGGTACATACACTTCTAAACATCGGGTGTTTAAGTACTTATTTAAGAAGACCAAAAAAATCCTCGTTTATCCTACTGTATGCAAATGTGTATTTCTTGCCAAATAGCATCATGTACGTAAGCAACCGATACATAGCCAGAAAACAAGATTGAATATATGAAGGGTCAAGCTGGGACATACGATTTTCGCTAATGCTGTGGTAAAGGATTAATAATTACTTAAATAAAGTATTATTGTACACACATACCATCAACTGGGATGAACGTCGAGTAGTAGATACTGAAACCACTGCGAGTGGCACTACCGTCGGTTTGGAAACGCACGAACATTGTGTTTCCACTACTTGTAACGTCGCCAGGGAGACTGTCTCCACAGATGGTACGCATCAACGGCGCCGACGTGCCACGTCCGTCGTAGATTCTGACGCTGTCGTAGTTGCAGCGACTGTGAGCCTCGACATCAAAGCTAACGAAATGCAGCTGCACTCGCTGTAACAACATTGATGCCTTGGCGTATCTAATGTTAGATAAACAAACTATTAACAATGTATTGTACAGTATGAAAGTAAAAGTTTATATCACATATTGGGTACGAGACTGCTACTAAAACTAATTTAGTTGCTCTCGTTGGTTCCACCTTTTTAAATTTGTTATATATATTATACATTGATTGGATTGTAACCAAGGAGGTGCAATGCAACAGTCATTCATGTTGGTAGATACGACAGTTTCGGATTGCTTCGAGGTGCTAAGACACATGTGTGTAACAAATAATAATACTTGATATAACTACGAATTGTAATTTTGCTAGAAAAAAAACAGGTGCAATATTTGTGGTATGTGGCAAAATGTACGTCGTTTAGCACATTCTCGTGTTGTACCCTGATAGTGCATCCTTGAGAGAGAGAGAGAGAGAGAGAGAGAGGGGGGGGAGAGAGAGGGAGATAGAGATATATATATATATATATATATATATAGAGAGAGAGAGAGAGAGAGAGAGAGAGGGGAGGGAGGAAGGAAGGAAGGAAGGAAGGGAGGGAGGGAGGGAGGGAGGGATGGAGGAAGGGAGGGAGAACGAGAGGGGAAGATGGGAGTGTGGGAGGGAGGGAGGGAGAGAGAGAGAGCGAGAGAGAGCAAGAGACAGAGACATAGAGAAGGAGGGAGATAGAAGGAGGGACGGAGGAAATGAGAGAGAGTGAGAGAGAGGGAGAGAGATAGAGAGAGAGGGGGAGGGAGGAAGGAAGGGAGGGATGGAAGAAGGAAGGGAGAGCGAGAGGGGAGTGTGGGGGAAGCAGGGATGGAGGAATGGAGGGAGAGCGAGAGGGGAAGATGGGAGTGTGGGAGGGAGAAAGATAGCCAGAGACAGAGACAGAGAGAAGGAGGGAGATAGAGGAAAGGAAGGAGGGAATGAGAGAGAGAGTGAGAGAGAGGGAGAGAGAAAGAGAGAGAGAGACAGAGTTACCGTCGTTTTTTTGATGAATTGAATATAGAAAGATATCACAAGTAAACTACTTTTCGTTTGCCTGATATTGATTATGAAAACTCAGAATGTGTTGCAAATAACAATAATTCATTCAATATAATACAAAATTCAAATGGATTACTTTGTTTGTTTCGACCTGAATCTTCCAATTACAATTCATATCATGGTCATACTGGTATTCATTAATGCCGAATATTCCGTTTGGTCCTCGCAGTACGGCCGTGTACCTGCATCCTGAAGTAAACAGAACAATAATACAGCCTTATGAAAATAAAGTTCCATCTGTTTTGTCAGGTTCCTGAGGTTATTAAATAACATTGCTTTTGACAAGTGTTTTTTCTGGACCGTTTCCTTCGTTTAATGATCATGAAACATAATTTAAAATAATGCCATTAATATCTACTTTTAAAAACTGAACAAATTTTGTCGTCACCTGATGACAAATGCAACATTATGTTGTTAAAAGAACATTGTCAGTGTTGATAAAGACAGTGCAATATAATAGTGGCACTTGTAAATAGAAAGTTGGCATTTCGATGGCTAACAGAGCTGATTTAAAACACAATATAGCAGCGGGCGTTGGTTCTATGTAACTTCTATATTATTGGTGTGCATTCTGTGTAGATAATTCCCACATAATGAAATCAATGTCAACGTACCTGCAGGATTTCCCGTCTAAAAAACAAAACATGGCTACATTGTAGTAGATGAAGAGAGCATATTTAGCCGCATGACATATGAACTATGCGCATTGAAAAACATGTAAATTAAATGAGAAGTGCTCATCAAAGACATAGTTACTTACAATTGCAACAACAACTTCCGAACTAAGTGTATATATTTTCATGAGACATTGTGCAATACTGTCTTCTGAAAGCGGTCATCGTTATGCGCATCAGTTGAACGCCAGAATCAATACTTCGCGATCCTCAAAAAGTTGAGGATTATTACATAGTGTGCTGATGCCCAGCGTAAAAACATTATTAGACAAATAAAATGTATAAAATCAGGTAAAATGCGTGAGTACTTCACCATGGCAGGCCTACCGAGAGAGTATGTAAATTTCCAGTGTAGTGGCCTGCTACACTTGTGTAGTGGCCTGCTACACCTGTGTAGTGGCCTGCTACAACTGTGTAGTGGCCTGCTACACTTGTGTAGTGGCCTGCTACACCTGTGCGGGATGATTATTCCATTTCACGAGTTCTGGGGAAGAATAACACCCTGTGTGATTCGGTTTCGCACAGTGTTGTGTGAAGATGAGGTGTGTGTGTGTGTGTGTGTGTGTGTGTGTGTGTGTTTGTTTGTGTGTGTGTGTGTGTGTGTGTGTGTGTGTGTGTGTGTGTGTGTGTGTGTGTGTGTGTGTGTGTGTGTGTGTGTGTGTGTGTGTGTGTGTGTGTGTGTGTGTGTGTGTGTGTGTGTGTGTGTGTGTGTGTATTAAGCAGCGAGTCACCTTGTAGGATATGCCTCCCGTCTTACTTTCTGCTGGGCCGCACGCGATGGCCCGGGAAGGCACTTCTCACAGATGTGTATGTAAGTGATTTAATTGTCCGTCTTCTTTGCGCTCGCCAGGTCGAGATGTATAAATTAATGTGTACTCACTGGACCAATTAGTAGGGTTGACCGGGGCTAGTTATTATAAATTTAAGTTAAAGTCACTTTTTGTGAAAAATATGTTAGATGCATTATTTCTGTCAACGTATACATTAAATGTATTATTCGTGTTAATAAAACGTACCATACCATTGATATTCCATATTGTAATTAGATATGTGAGGTTTCCCAGGCGTGGTCGACTGTAACAAGTAGTCCCGTAAGCGTAATTGTCTACTTGTCATAACCCATTATACTATGTAGTAGACAGTTTTCATGTTTCATTCACGAAACATAAAAAGTGGTTGTGTGAGGTTATATTATGTGGGCATATAAAAACAAGTTTTAGGTGGTTAAACAATTATTTTGCTCCACATCTCGTTAATGTCGTCTTCTTAACTCCCGATTTGTTGACAGTGTATCTGCTGGTGGACTTCCAAGCAACTGCTTTCGATTGTATCTCCATATGTGTGCTATGTTTTCGTAAAACGCCTCTGTAACAACTTACCCCTGCATACAACTAGCCCCAGTCTCCCCTACATACTGCAGTCAACGCCCTGTTCCGGGTTATCAGACGGCTACATACACAATAACAATATAATCGCTCACATTAACAATGAAAAAACAGTGGAGATAAATATCACCCAGAGGTGCCAAGTAACATTGCACAAAATGCGGTAGATCTACCGCTTTTCAAGATTTGAGGGCGGTAGATCGCGTCGCGAGCCTGGCGCATCGGTCGCTAGGGGGAGTGTGAGAGGGCTTCCCCTCCTTGCGGAACTGTTTTTCTATTTTAGGTTATATTTACTCAATTTTGGTACATCTTCTATGTGATCTGTGACGTATGAAATTTCGGTTTGGCGGTAGATTTCGGCATTTCAGCGGTAGACCGTGAAATTATCATTAAAGAAAAAAGCTTGAGTTCTAACGCCAAAGCGGGAGACTTGGCACTTCTGATCGTAAAGAAATCGTAAATCGTAAAGAAAAGTCTTGAATGCAAACATTACTTAAAAATTAAATATACTCTTAAAGTCTGGAAGATTTGACATGTAAACTCTTACCGGAAATGTTGAATTCTAATGATAAAGCAGGTATGGCTTGGATGCCTAAAATTCGACATGACTACACACATCAGTGGGAATTTAAAATAGTCTTGCCGGCCCTTTGGAATCGCTTCTCCGGGGTATTTATACTCTCAGTTTACCCAATTCAGACTAGAGGCGCTATAACTGTCTAGATAACCAACACGCTTTACCAACGTTCACTTGTTAAACCGCCCTCCCATCTCAACCGCTGGACAGTGACGTCTACTGGAAGTGTCCTTGCCAAATTGGCAAATTAAACTTTTGGAGTTGGGCCAATCCAGGTTTCCACGTCTTTTTTCTGTTCCCGAATTTCGTTGACCTCCGAGGTGGGGGGTTAGCTACAAGCTTTACGAACCCAGCTTTTCTGTTGCTAATCTAGGTTTAATAAAATTAGTTATTAAACCAAACTGGCATATACTTTACATTCTGGTATTGGTGTAGGTTCATAAATACAATGTTGTTGACCATTTTGTCCATTAACATTAGTCTGGAATTGAGACGACGTTGTTGCGGTGTGACCTGTTAGAGGTGGCACCGGTCTAGTACAAGCCTTGGTGATCTCCTCTATGGCATCACATATAGGAGTTGAGAACAAAGTTCATGTTACAGTGTAATGTTGTCTTCTACAACGAATAAACAACTACGATTTTAGCAAAACTCTATGTACTTGTCGTTCATGCTAAATAATTGCTTGTATAAATATTAGAACAGCGAATGTGACCTACCGACGACGGCAACCAGCTGGCCATCAAAGCAGCAGCAGCAACAGCAATCAGAATTATCCAGTGACCGTTTCGTGTCACGTTCCTTTCCTGCATGGTCGCGTCACGTAAACCAGCTGTCAAACGAAGTATCGCATTCCGCAAACACGTTACACTCCAAAATATGGTAGGTAGCACACTGCTGTTAATTATGACTGTCAGAAGCCGCGCATGTCACGTAGACTGTTTGTGCACCCAAACCTGGATCCGCTTCAGTTGCGTTTATTTGTATCAGAAAGTTGAACTCTGTCAAACACAATCTACATGCCTACTACTACAGCTTACTTCGCCTTTAGTAACTAAATCACGTGTATATGTGCTGACTACGAAGTATCCGTCACTCGAATGAGAATCCGGGATCCGAGGGGTCCAGGGCCTATGTTCGCCTAAACACGGATGTGGATGTTATCTGTATAAAACATTCACATGTAATCAACTGTTGTGTGTCTAGAGTACGAGGTCACTGAAAAGGTGGCTCTTGCTGATAAATAAAACACAACGAACTACTAGTATTACCAGCTGAAGGCCAAAAATGAAACTAGTGGTTGTAAACAATGGATAAGCGAGAAGGGTAAGTGTGCCAAGATGTATGCCCATGTAACTTTTTGTGCTCTCTTAGGCAAGGCATTTGTTGGCTCAAATGTCAGTGGGCGGTCCATTGCCAGTTTCACAGTCAGTACGTACGCCAACGAAGCGTGAGATCAGCGCCGGTAGCGCCCGCCAACCATACCCACGTAACCGACCAGTAGTGATATTCATTAAAACACAACATCTCAATTGCATCATATTACAGGTTTGTATTATAATGTCATTATTGAATCGAGTTTCATATTTTCTGTCATGATTAACAGGAGTCGGCAACACGCGGACCGTCCCACGCGCCACTTGCTGCCGACGGAGCAATTGTTTATCCGATCCGCGGCCCACCCACTCCTCCGATGTGGGTATATAATTAAATAAATAAATATTACGTCACGCCTACACTGTCGTCGACACGGCATCACATACTGGCATTCAGTTATACCATTTACACGTGTTGCATAAGTGTCAAAACAGTCGTATTCTTCGAGGGATAAAACGCACAAATAACGCTATATGTATAGACTTGTACAAAGCGTACGCGTGCAAAGACTTATTATGTGCACAACATATTCATAAAGTATAATTATGTAAAAAAAATAAAAATAATATAATAACACACAAAGATATGGTTACAATAGGAAATGTATTAACGGTCAACAACCACGGTGCTCTCGGCTGTATTGTGGCTTGGCAAGGTGGTGTATTGGCTAGCGTATTATGGCTTGGCAAGGTGGTGTATTGACTAGCGTATTGTGGCTTGGCAAGGTGGTGTATTGACTAGCGTATTATGGCTTGGCAAGGTGGTGTATTGACTAGCGTATTGTGGCTTGGCAAGGTGGTGTATTGACTAGCGTATTGTGGCTTGGCAAGGTGGTGTATTGACTAGCGTATTGTGGCTTGGCAAGGTGGTGTATTGACTAGCGTATTATGGCTTGGCAAGGTGGTGTATTGGCTAGCGTATTGTGGCTTGGCAAGGTGGTGTATTGACTAGCGTATTGTGGCTTGGCAAGGTGGTGTATTGGCTAGCGTATTATGGCTTGGCAAGGTGGTGTATTGACTAGCGTATTATGGCTTGGCAAGGTGGTGTATTGACTTGCGTATTATGGCTTGGCAAGGTGGTGTATTGACTAGCGTATTGTGGCTTGGCAAGGTGGTGTATTGGCTAGCGTATTATGGCTTGGCAAGGTGGTGTATTGACTAGCGTATTGTGGCTTGGCAAGGTGGTGTATTGACTAGCGTATTGTGGCTTGGCAAGGTGGTGTATTGACTAGCGTATTGTGGCTTGGCAAGGTGGTGTATTGACTAGCGTAACACCCGACTGGTTTAACTTTAATGTTGTGTGTGCAGGTGTTTCACTCCTTGCTGCTTGCAGCACCATGACGTCCTCACTCTACGTGCCAGACGTCAAGTACTTATATGATATAGTCAGGAATCATAATTACGTACATACCTTAGAGGAAATATATGTAATATAAAAAAAAAATACAATATGGGTTGTTTTCAACTACTCTCAATTAGAATTATGGTGGAACCTTTCCACCTTAAACATTGACAAAGGAAAAGTAACAGCACTTACCTTGCTGGATCTGTCTGCCGCCTTTGATACCATAGATCACGGCATCCTTATTAAACGCTTATCATTGTGGTATGGCATATCTGGCACAGCTCTGAACTGGTTTTTATCATACCTAACTGGTAGGCACCAAACCATAAAGATTGCAAACTGTTTCTCGGCCGCACTCCCCACTTCGTGTGGTGTCCCCCAGGGTTCTGTTCTGGGGCCTTTGCTGTTCACTCTTTACACTACGCCACTCAGCTCTGTTATCCAAAATCATAACTTGGACCACCACCTTTACGCAGATGATACACAGATCTACATTTCTTTGGCTACCTCGGACAGCAAATTAAAGTTAAACGCAGACAAAACTGAATTTCTCATCATTGGTACTCCAAAGCAGTGTGGCAAACTTGATGTTTTTTTCCCGACATGTATCCTGAATCAAACTATCACACCAGCAGCCTCAGCGAAAAATTTGGGAGTCACCTTTGATAAGAATTTCAACTTTAGACAACATATTTCTCAAACGTGTCGTTGCTGTTTTTATCATATCCGTGATCTTCGCCGTATTCGCCGGTATATGTCACTTTCTGTCGCAAAAACTATTGCAACAGCTCTTGTTAGTAGCAGACTTGATTACTGCAATTCCCTCCTTCATAATATTGCTATCAAGGATATTACAAAACTTCAACGTGTCCAAAATTGTCTGGCTAGGGTAGTTACACGATCTCCTCGTTTCTCTCGCTCAGTGCCACTTCTAAAATCATTGCATTGGCTCCCTGTGCGATATCGCATTATTTTTAAGATCTGTACAATTACCTATCAAGCCCTTTCAACCAAACAACCTGCATATTTACATTCAATGCTCACTCCAGCAAGACAGCCCAGACAGCTTCGGTCGTCTGGTTCTGGTTTACTTTCTGTTCCCAGAGTTAAGACAAACGTTTGAACTCGAGCTTTCTCGGTTGCCGCACCAACCCTGTGGAATTCACTCCCCGACAGCGTAAAATCAGCAAGAAATATAGCTTCATTTCGCCGTAATCTTAAAACCTATCTTTTCAAAATGGCCTATCCTCCTTAGCTTCTTGGCACCTCCATCCATCGGTTGACGACTTTTTGCATTGTATATGGTCAAGAGAATGCCTAATCCTTTGGTTTTGTTGCGCCACTGAGCTCGGATTTTCCGAGGATATTGGCGCCAAAGAAGTCTTTTTATTATTATTATTATTATCTAATTTTTTTGCAAAGCACTGAAACTAACATGTGTAGCAACATTGCCTTTACAAATTCGAGATCAATTATACACGATGTTGACTTAAACAAATTCATATTTGTAAAGCATCCAATCAATATATGCCAAATATGACAATAGTAAATTTCCAACATACGTATTTGCTGCTTTTGAACAAGGTATATTCAGTGTTGTGTGCAGGATTTAGCGAAAGGGAGGTTGTGTAGATGGTGTTTGAATTCGTGGCGGATATAATGTAAATCCACTGCTGGTGACATGTTTAATGTGAATACCTAAACATTTTCTGACACTAAAAAGACAGGTTAAAACTAAGATGTTCGAAATTCTCAAGTGGGTTGGATTTTAACCAAGAAAAGGTCAGTTGCTCGTTTGAGATACAGGATAAGTATCAGCATCCCATTTGGTCACCCCATCTTCCAGTGTCAGTGGTGGAGGGTGACAACTTCTTGTGAAGTTTCCGGATTGCTGCCCTTGGGTAGAAGCTGAAAAGGTGTGATTCATTATTATTGAAATGCTCTGCTTTCAGTAGCTTTCATTGTTTTAATGGCTTTTCGATCGTTAGAAAGATGTTTTCAGCACATTTCAGTTTCTAGGAACTCACCGTGGTTTATATGATTTAAAGTTTTATGACCCAAAATAACATGAACAAAGAGCTATTTCAGATTTTTGTTTTATTAAATAGAGGACCAACGTGCCCCCGCCCGTTTGGCGTTACTGCATTATATATAGTAAATTCTGCTAAGGGATCACTACTGAACGTTGGTCGGAAGCGCAGCACACAAATTCAAACGAGTGGACCAATCGGATTTTTTTAACACTTATCTTAATATTTTAGCACTATTTTCTAAATGTCACATTTCCGTTTGTGCGCTTTGAAAACAATGGAAGCTCAGGTATATGTAGGCCAATCACGTGTGCTCTGATACGTGCACATTAGATTTATTGTCCGTCTTATTCAATACGACGACAAACCAGAAGCTGTGTTGAGCTACCACGACGCTTTGGTCGGTATGTTGTTGCTGTAGGCTATACACCAGTAATTGCTTTAAAATAATTATATAATAAGGCAAAAACCGAATAAAAAACAAAACCGAATACAGAAAACGGTAATGATTGTACTGGTGTTACCCGTTTTGGAACAATAAGGAAGGGAAATAATCGGTAACATGCGGACAATGTACGGCGTGGGCACACCAGTACTGTGCATGGTATGAGTGTGCATAATTTGCTTCCGAAATGCGTGATGGTGGCGTACTAGTAAACGTGGATGTGAAGTGGGCCCATTTTGCACTCGTATTTTAAAGAAACAAACATCGGGCGGTGTTTTGAAACACCCATTAGATATAGTAATGTATACAATAAGGCGGTATATACAAGCAAAAACACCCATTGGATATAGTAATGTATACAATAAGGTGGTATATACAAGCACAAACACCCATTAGATATAGTAATGTATACAATAAGGCGGTGTATACAAGCACAAACACCCATTAGATATAGTAATGTATACAATAAGGCGGTGTATACAAGCACAAACACCCATTAGATATAGTAATGTACACAATAAGGCGGTGTATACAAGCACAAACACCCATTATATATAGTAATGTATACAATAAGGCGGTGTATACAAGCACAAACACCCATTAGATATAGTAATGTATACAATAAGGCGGTGTATACAAGCACAAACACCCATTAGATATAGTAATGTACACAATAAGGCGGTGTATACAAGCACAAACACCCATTATATATAGTAATGTATACAATAAGGCGGTGTATACAAGCACAAACACCCATTAGATATAGTAATGTATACAATAAGGTGGTGTATACAAGCACAAACACCCATTAGATATAGTAATGTATACAATAAGGCGGTGTATACAAGCACAAACACCCATTAGATATAGTAATGTACACAATAAGGCGGTGTATACAAGCACAAACACCCATTATATATAGTAATGTATACAATAAGGCGGTGTATACAAGCACAAACACCCATTAGATATAGTAATGTATACAATAAGGCGGTGTATACAAGCACAAACACCCATTAGATATAGTAATGTATACAATAAGGCGGTGTATACAAGCACAAACACCCATTAGATATAGTAATGTACACAATAAGGCGGTGTATACAAGCACAAACACCCATTATATATAGTAATGTATACAATAAGGCGGTGTATACAAGCACAAACACCCATTAGATATAGTAATGTATACAATAAGGCGGTGTATACAAGCACAAACACCCATTAGATATAGTAATGTATACAATAAGGTGGTGTATACAAGCACAAACACCCATTAGATATAGTAATGTATACAATAAGGCGGTGTATACAAGCACAAACACCCATTATATATAGTAATGTATACAATAAGGCGGTGTATACAAGCACAAACACCCATTAGATATAGTAATGTATACAATAAGGCGGTGTATACAAGCACAAACACCCATTAGATATAGTAATGTATACAATAAGGCGGTGTATACAAGCACAAACACCCATTAGATATAGTAATGTACACAATAAGGCGGTGTATACAAGCACAAACACCCATTATATATAGTAATGTATACAATAAGGCGGTGTATACAAGCACAAACACCCATTAGATATAGTAATGTATACAATAAGGCGGTGTATACAAGCACAAACACCCATTAGATATAGTAATGTATACAATAAGGCGGTGTATACAAGCACAAACACCCATTAGATATAGTAATGTATACAATAAGGCGGTGTATACAAGCACAGACGTAGTGAGATAATTGGAGAATATGATTCCATAAAAAAAATGTGTTTTAATATAAAATGTCAACTTTATGACAAATCTTGCTCAATGGGACCGCTTTGCACGTTGTTCCCCTATTGTACTGTGGTTTTGTCAGTTGTGCCGAATTAACCATAGTACAAGTGGTATTTAACAAGATTTAACAAGATTTAACAATTGCCATCCCAAACAACAAGTTCCATAGGGCAAAGTGGACAAGGAAGCCATTGGCTTATCGAGAGTCCAACAATTTTCTCATCTATGTGTAGCCCACCCTTATCAAATACCTGTCAATTCTATTTTTAAACATATTCACACTACTAGCATTAACACAATCATTTGGCAGTTTGTTCCATTCATTTATCACCCTCTGTGAGATGCTGCTTTGTGTTCTACTGCCTTCTTTAAGTTTGAAGAACATATTCCTATCAACATCCTCATAACCGTTCACTATTTTAAATACTTCTATTTGGTCTCCTCTTAGTCTCCTGCTCTCCAGTGTTGCCAAACCACATTGTAATAAGCGACTTTCATAACTAAGGTCTCTCAATTCTGGAATCATTTTGGTTGCTCTT
The DNA here is from genome assembly GCA_963662155.1 of Lamellibrachia columna. Lineage (NCBI taxonomy): Eukaryota > Metazoa > Annelida > Polychaeta > Sabellida > Siboglinidae > Lamellibrachia > Lamellibrachia columna. The sequence goes on from OY759266.1 coordinate 16,180,718, forward strand.
CGTTGTATTCTTTCTAGCTTGTCTATGTCCTTTTTACGATACGGCCTCCATGCTTGAATACAATATTCCAAATGTGGTCTAACTATTGCTTTGTACAGGGGTGTAATTAGCTGTTTCTCCTTATACATGATAGTTCTCCTAATTAGCTCTAGACTTTGATTTCCTTTTGAAGCAGCCATCCCACATTGCTCTGAAACTTTCATGTCAGCACTAAATGTTACTCCTAAGTCCTTTTCTTGTGTGATTCTACCTAGTACAGCATCCCCCATTTTATATTCTTCGTCCATGTTTCCATTTCCTATGTGCACACATTTGCACTTCCCAAAATTTAATAACATTTGCCATTTTCTGACCATTTAACTAATTTATCTAGATCTAGATTTGTTTATCTGTATCATTTGTAACCTTTCTGAATACTTTTGTGTCATCTGCAAATTTAAGTACTTTGCTAGATATGTCATCTTCTAGATCATATATATATATATATATATATATATATATATATATATATATATATATATATATATATATATATATATATATATATATATATATATATATATATATATATATATATTAAAAACAGTATAGGGCCTAATACTGATCCCTTTGGTACCCCACTCAAAACCGATTTCCAGTTTGAAATCACACCGTCTACTATTATTCTCTGTCTTCTGTGTGTAAGCAACTTTTCTATCCAGTTGATTACGTCATTACCTATACCATGGGCTTTTAGTTTAAGTATCAATCTTTGGTGTGGCACTTTATCGAAAGCTTTCTGAAAATCTAAGTAGACAACATCCACTGGTGACCCGTCATCTACCCACTTTGTTATTTCTTCAAAAAAACCCACAAGAGATTGGTTAGACATGACCTTGCTTTTAGGAACCCATGTTGAGATGTATTTATTAAATTATGTTTTACAAGGAATTCCACCATGTGGTCTCTAATTAATGTTACGAGTAATTTACATACAACTGATGTCAAACTCACTGGTCTGTAATTTTCTGGCTTGTTACTCGATCCCTTCTAAAATAGTGGTGTAATGTTTGCTTCTTTCCATTCTGAAGGAACTATTCTTTCTTCTAGTGACAAGTTAAACAATTTTGCAAGTGGTGTACTAATTTGCTCAACAATTTCCTTAAGCAGTTTTGGTGGTATCCCATCAACTCCAGGTTATTTATTATCTTTCATCTTCTTAATTTTGTTTGCTATCATTACAGGAGTTACAAATAACTGCCCTAAATGTTCTGATGTATTTCCATCAAATTAAGTAAATGGAACTGGAAGTGAGCTGATATCTTCTGTGGTAAATACTGAGCCGAAATACTCATTCAGGACCTCTGCCATTTGAAACCCCTCTGAAATTATGTTTCCCCTGTTGTTTTCCAGTGGTCCGACCTTATCTCGAACGTTCTGTTTACTCCTTACATAAGCATAGAAACTCTTGCTGTATTTTTTTATATTACCTCCCAATTTTTTTTCAAAGGTTCTTTTAGATTTTCTAATTTCAGTTGTAGCTAGGTTAAGTGCCTCTTTGTAATTTGCATAGTCTTCATCATTTCTGGTACGCCTATAAACCCTCCACATAGTTTGCTTAAACACTATTTTTCTAATAGCTTCTTTTGACAAGTGTTTCTTTCTAGACCGTTTTCCTTGGTTTTTCAAGGGAACAAATTTATCGATGATACTCTCAATTTCATATTTTAGAATATTCCAACATTCAATTGCGGTCTTATTCATCAGCATGTTATTCCAATCTAGCTTTGCTAAGTATTTTCTCATATCTTTATAGTTACCTTTGTGGAAGTTTCTCCTATACGTTTTTTTATTTTTACTTTCTGATTTTACATTGATGTCAAAATGTATTTGAGTGTGGTCAATGTTACCCAATGGTTCATGTATTTTTACATTATCCACTGATTCTTTTTGTGATGATAAAACTATATCTAATACATTTTCTCCCCTGGTTGGTTCTAGCACGTGCTGAGTAAGGAAGCTCTCCTGAATTAAAAATAAAAATGGTTGGTCATCACCCCCTGTACTCTCTAGAGATTTCCATTGTATGTGTCCATGGTTAAAATCTCCCATTATGATACATTCCCCTTTACTAACTTCCTTTATAAGTTTATAGCATTTTGTATTTTTGTGTTATCCTCTTCGTTTATGTTTGGACTTCGGTAAACTAATCCAATAGTTAATTTTGAATTTCCTGAAACTATTTTGCACCAAACAGCTTCATCGTAATCTGCTTCGCTTTCTAATTTTATTTCATAAGCCTGAATAGATTATTTGACATATAAAATAACCCCCCCCTCCCCTTCTTCCTATTCGATCTCTCCTAAACATTACGTATCCTGTCAATCCTAATTCAGCATCTGTAATGTCTGTGTTGGCCCATGATTCGGTTATACCAATTATGTAAGGGTCAATATCTTCTTCCATAATGTTTAATTCGTTTGTCTTATTTACTATGCTCCTAGCATTTAAACACACGCATCTATAACCTGCTTCAGACATGTTTTTCGGACATTTTGTTATTGTCTTATCTGTACTAGTGGCCTCTTGTCCTGCTTGAGGCATCTCTAAGTAACCCCCCTGCGCTTCTAGTTTAAATAGTGTTGACTACCAAAAATATTCGTTATGCTACCCATGCCACTGTCTACTGCTGCTGCTAGTCCATCCGCAAATACTGCTGCCCCTTTCCACTTAGATGCAGCCCGTCCTTCATGTACATATCAGCCCTTCCAACAAAACTCCCCCACAAATCCACAAAACCCACTTCCTCTTCCCTACATAACTTCTCGACTAGCATGTTAATTGCCTTCCCCCGGCAATTTCGATATCTGTGACCCCTCCTTCCTATAACTGGTAGAATCCCTGACAGTATTACCTGCTCAACCCGCGTCTGCTTTAGTGTTCTGACCAAATTCCTGTATTTCCTAACTATGGCAGTTGTACCCTCCCTCTCTACGTTATTTGTCCCTACGTGTACTAAAACAGATCCACCCTTGCCCAAACCCACAATGTTTTCTACCCTCTCAGTTATTGCCTCTATTTTGGCCCCAGGCAAGCAAACTACAACGTCCTCTCCCTTGTTTAAGACTCTGTCGGTATTCGTAACTATTGAGTCCCCCACAAACACCCTCGCTCTCTTTCTCACCCGCTCTATCACTGCCTCGGAATAGCTCTTCCGATGGATCCCCTCCATCACAGTCTGTCCTTCAGCCTTGTCACTTGGTGGCAGACTGCTATCAAGCTCTCTCTCACGCATCAACATTTCACCTTTCCCTCCCGTCTCCTGGCTAACTTGTGCTCCCGTCGCCTTCCCTCCAGTCTCCCTCACTCCCATCGCCTTAACAATCGTCTCCTTCCCCCCGACTCCTTCGCTACTGTCTCCCCCACTCCCCTTTCCTTCGATCCATTTGTCTTCCCTCCCATTTCTTTCCTTCTCGTCTCCTTTCATCCTGTCTCCATATGTCCCGTCTCCTTCCGTCCTGTCTCGCTACGACCTGTCACCTTACCTCCTCTCAACCTCCTCCCAGGCTGAGGTGAGTTCACCCTAGCATCTCTCTCGTCGTCTTCCCAACTTTATCCACTGTCGCCTCACCAGAACCACTGGCACAAACCACCTGCTCCCTTCTCACCACTGCCACAACGAGCAGCCTCAGCTGTTCTAACTCCACTTCAAGTTCCTTCATCCTCGTACATTCCCTACACTCAAAACTAAAACTATCCGCCTGAACCTCAGCCCAGGACTTCTCACATCCGGACTTGACGAAGTCCACCCAGTTGCTACAACTACTGCATATTAAATGCCTAAACTTGTATCAGGCCCCCACAAAAAAGCCCCCCACGACATCAATCATAATTCACCTGATTCGCTACTTAGAGTCTATCTTTACTTCTCTTGAATTGGACTACGACCTCTGTTCAACTTATTTGTTATAATTATGAATATCACATCGCATATCACTTATCTCTGACTTTGCTATAAATAAGAACTTCGCACAACATTACTCGCTCAATTACCTATAAAAGAAACAAAGGGATTGTAGTCAATGGAAGGCCAGAACACGTTAACCATACGATGATTTTAACATCTATGTTATAACGGACAACAAATTAAAGTAAAAACCCAACCATTTTAAAGTCACGGTTTTATCCTATATAGTAAATCATTTATATATTATCAGTAACCATTTTTGACAGCATCTCACATTACCTCCTCATTCTATCATTAAAAAGGCGGTAATTAAGACAACCGTTTGATATGCTCCGTACACAGCAAACCATTCGGCCAGCTTCGGGTGTTTCCGGTCACACACTCCTGTTGAAGCACACCATGTTTGAGCACATGAAAGAACTCTGTACAACTTGGGAAACGCCTCTTTATATTTAACGACAACTTTCTTCACCGCAGCAGCACCGCCATAACATTAACTGGTGATGGGATTAACATCGTTTCCAAGATGCTCAGTATCTTCGTGGCGATTGATTGCGTATCAAGCTCACCCGGTGTTGTCATCTGTAGCAGACGTTCCCTTGGCTCTCCATCTTTCTCAAATCGTACACCGATAGACAACTCTTCAACATTGTTCTTGTCACGTGTGCCATCACATTTTATGGTGTAACATCCACCATCGCTGCTGCGTACTTCACGCACAACCTTTCTTCGCACAACGTCACTCATTATGGAAATTAGAAGAGTACTTGGCATTTGATGGTACAGTCTTCACAATCCCAACCACCTTTTCAGCCTTCGAAGCAACAAACTCGAACAGGTTCAAGAAATTGCGTCTTGATAAATGTTCATCAGTGGTTTCCTTGTCATCTCTCAAACTCATCTCATTCACAGCCAAAAATCTGATCATGTCAAATATGGAAACATAGGATCACACTTCCCGCCTGATTTACACCTGTTTTGTGATGATATATAGTTGTACATGTACCTGTAATTTGCATATTAAAAATATTATTTAAAAATTATATAGATCCTGGCTATGTGCTTTTTGTTTACTATTAACTTGCCAGTTTCATCTCTTTATTTTCATCAAGTTGTTTCTCAAATAAAATTACTAATTATGGCAATGCTTTAATTAATGTATCTACTATGTCTGTAACTGCTGGTGAACCTGGTTGTCGACAACTAGCGAAGCGCAGCGTCACTTACTTGTGCATTTCTAATTACTATTTTACTTAAGTGTCGCACAACATATATGATTGTGAATAGCGGGAGCTGATAAATGCCTATATGTACGCGAAATTGCAGTTCAAGAGATAACATTATTAAAAGACATGTCTACATTTCAACTCTTCCTTCGTAACTTTCGTTACACTTACCGCGGTGACTTTCACAAACTTCGGCAGTGAAAATAAACATATGATCTAATTGGTCAAAAATAAATCATGACGATTAAATAATGCGTTTTTATTAAGTCGCCGCGAAAAATCATTCCAAGTTTACAAACGCACACATTTGACTGTTCCCTGTAGCCATGCTGATTACCTTGGTCGCAACGAATACTATACGATTACACATCGCGGTGACTACCGGTAGCAACATTCTGGTGATTATCACGTCGCACGGGGGGGGGGGGCGGCGCAGCGGTCCGCACGGGGACACGGTCCTCCCATGCCCAAGCCTAGCTACGGGCCTGCTACTAACCCGTTGTTGGCTAAATTCAGAGACCCGTATTGTTGCCTATGATTGAAGTAAGCAGTCTGCAGGACGTTGACATCCAGCACTACTGGCTAGAAACCTTCGTGATGCGTGATGCACTGCACCTCAGCCGCAGGGTCGATTTCTCGGCAACACATACATTATTCTTCTGCGACCAGTAATTGACACTAACACCTTCAAAGAAATCATTGTTTGCTGTCAAATTGGGCTTGTCAAATCATGTCGTAAGTTCACTGGCGGATAAATGCAGCATAAGTGCCAACAGAAAACAATTGCAGCTTGTCATTTACGATTATGCAGTGCATTCCAAAAGGTATTACCATAGACTAGCTTACTGAGTGAATATAAACAAATGTTAAAAGTTCGGCATAGTCAGACGAAAGTAAAAAAACCCCGACAGTACTGCGTTGCCATGGAATTCGGTTGGAAAAGGTTCCCGCTGCTACGTCACAGGTCAACGGTTACCCGAGGAACGTTCTCGCTGCCGGGCAAAGTCCATTGCTGGGGCGGGTTACAAATTAATCGCTGCTCTCTGTTAATTAGTCGGGTTTCGTGGGTAGGGTTATTAGCTGTAGCTTTGTACTGCTATTACTAGTGATTTCGCGAAAAAGGTCGTGCGGTTGGGCTTTTACTTTAACTAACTTCAAGCCATGTCAGTGGGACTGTTTGATTTGTCTGTTTGAAGTGAATAGAGTCAATCCAATAGTTGCCTTAATTAGTGTGTTAATGAATGTTGTGATAAATTACGTTGTTGTGTTCCAGATAAGTTGATGATCATTTGTGGCGCCATTTACAAAGAATGCAGTTGTAAGTCACAATAGCTGCAACGAGAGTATTCAAACAATTAGTATGTAAACACAGAATTGACTGTGAGAGAAAGTCAATAAATTCAACCGTGTAAAAGGTGTACTACTTTTTTTGCTGGTTTATGATTTTTCACAACCTTCCAGCTTTGTACGGAATCAAGGGCGCACATATTTTGAATCTCCTTAAAATATCAATAACAATCTTTATTGGAAGGATAATTCTTCTATTTTGACACACGTTAAGACAATATCTCTAAGATATGATATGGAGAACATCACCATGGGAGAGCATCACGATGACCATGGTGCTTGTTATTCACGAAAGCAGGACATTTTGGTAAAGGACACTTTGTCCCTGAACAGTTGGACCACACACATTTTGGCAATAGGACATTTTAACAAAATAATCAGATAATAAATCGCATTAATTCTCACTTTGTTTCACGATGTAAAAAAGTCGCATAAGTAGTAGGTAGGTGGTTTATGATACGCACGAGCGGTGGTTACTATAAATAGACATTGGGAAAAACCCACATATCGCTGACGTAGCGTTTAATTGGGATTCTAAAAATAGACATTGGGAAAAACCCACATATCGCTGACGTGGCGTTTAATTTTAATTTTATTTTTTTAAATTCGTGGATGATTAATGAGGTAAGGAGGATGAATGGATCGTGTGTCCATCTGGTGGGAGATGGGTAGATGCTCGCGGGGCATACCGCTGACGTTGCGGTTAGGGTATATGCTCCCGTTTCGCGGAATGCAGCGGGGTACATACCATGTTAAGAATGCGGTCGTGTTGTATTCCGTAATATGACACCGCTCTGCCGCGTTCCCGAAAGGACGCATTAAGGCGATACTAACAGCTGACTAGTGGATTTTGGTACTCGGGAAACGCGCGTTTTAAATAACCTGGCTATAAAATTATGTAGTCATATTAGCGCTGTAGTTAAAGCGCTGGTTCGCCCACTGGATGTATGCAAGTCTGAACACGTTGAAAGATAAGCCCGTCATTTGCACAATGCTGTGCAGTAATTTATTCGATGCCAGCTATGATGAAAATCGGGTTTCATTATTGTTATTTTTGTCGTTTCTCTAAGAAGAGTAGACCACGTGACGTCCTGTCTGCATAAATAATAAAAACAGCTGTGTATGCATCAACGAGTTGACCTGTATGCGTACATCTAACATATTTAGGGTATTGGTTATCGTATGAATCATACATAGCACGAGTAATGAGAAAGAGTACCGATTTGTCTAAGAAAATACCGCTTTTATTGCTTTTATATGTATTTTGTCACACTTAGTTACGTATGTAATGTTTTTAAGCTAAGTGTTTACCACATTTATACATAGCACGAGTAATGAGAAAGAGTACCGATTTGTCTAAGAAAATACCGCTTTTATATGTATTTTGTCACACTTAGTTACGTATGTAATGCTTTTAAGCTAAGTGTTTACCACATTTATCTGCCTGTTAACATGTTAAGTAAATGTCACTTTTATTTGTATCTTACCACATTTTAGCTACGTAATTGCCACGCTTGTCTGTGTGCTAACGCTTTTAGCATATTAAGTATCACTTTTAATTGTATGTTAACGCTATTTAGCTAAGTATATACCACATTCTATGTTAACTTTGTTTTCGCAAAGTAAATATCACTTTTAGTTGTACGTTAACGCTTTTAAGCTAAGTAAGTACCAAATACAGCTACATGCTAATGAGTTTAGCTAAGTAAATACCGCATTTAGCTGTAGGTTAACGCTTTTAAGCTAAGAAATTACCACATTTAGCTGTATGTTAGCGATTTTAAGCTAATTATTTACCATATTTACCTGCATGTTAACGGTTTTAAGTTAAGCAAATACAACTTTTAGCAAAGTAATTAACATTTTTAGCTAAGTAAGTACCATATTTAGTTGCAAGTTAACGCTTTTAAGTTAAGTAATTACCACATATGTTAAAACTGTTTAGATAATAAATGTCCACATTTAGCTGTATGTTAGCGCTTTTTACCTAAATAATTACCACATTTAGTTGTATGTTAACGCTTCTAAGCTAAGTAATTACCGCATTTAGCTGCGTGTTAACGTTTTTTAGCTAAGAAATTACCATGTTTAGCTGTATGTTACTGCTGTTTAACTAAGGAATTACCACATTTAGCTGTATGGTAACGCATTGAAACTAAGTATTTACCACATTCACCTGTATGCTAAGGTACTCGGGAAATGCGCGTGATAAATAACACGGTTTTCTGTAGTGATATTAGCATTGTTGTTAAAGCGTTGGTTCGCACACTGGACGTATGCAAGTCTGAACAAGCTTAACGATAAGCCGGTCATTTGCACTTAAATCTATCTAAGCTAGGTTCTGTGAAGAAAAGAACAAACTCTGCGTATGATTATAATATATTTGTTATAACTAACCAAACAATGCAAGAAGTACAAAACAATTAATTATGAACATAACCGTCAGAATATAGTAATATAAACAAAATCACTACAAGTATTACATAATATGATTATGAATTATTATTGTAATACCACGCCTGTCGGGGCGCGCTATAGCAGAGAGCTATTTTAAAACACTGGGCGAGGTAAGTACATCAGTATAGACGAACGAGTGGACTGTGGACTGTGGACTCCGGTTGCCTTAGCAACGAACGGGGTAGTGATGTTAAACATATGCTGCCATAGCATCATTACTTCAATACCGCAGGAAACCTAAGAATGAAGTAATGCAGATGACAAACTACAGCTCCATATAGTGCTTACATATTTCCAATAATTTATATTAAATGCATATAGAGAAATAATAGATAAAAAATATAACACAACTGTCCTAAGAGAAAGAACAACAACGTACTTTGGGAATAGTATATGATTGGAATCTGATGTACTGACGAAGATAGCTACATAATGAATCATGCCACACATAACTTGGATTAGGACATGTTGAACAGCTGACCGATATGGTTGTTCTCAGTAAAAGAGTATGACAACATACTATTGTTAAATTATCCTGTGTGTGTGTGTGTGTGTGCGTGCGTGCGTGCGTGCGTGCGTGCGTGCGTGCGTGCGTGTGCGTATTGCATATGCTGTGTATTAAATTCTACTTCCACAGTGCTACCCCTACAGCTGCCTTGGCCTGGTATCGCATTTTGTTTCTGTATATTTCATACACAAACATCCGTGAACTTGGGATCCATGCATAATGTAAATATAGCAGGGTATATCAGCTTCATCCAGTTGATATCATATTTATTTTAATTGTATTATCATATCAATACATAACCATATATGTTTTAATATTCCAGTACCCCAAACTGAAAACTGGCGAAATGCTTTAATAACATAAAAAAAATGGATGGTAAAAAAATTACATACATATTAGAGTCCTCTAAATAGGCCACCCATGTGACCAATATAAACTGGTCTGATTACAGAGGCTGGTGAGATGTACAAATGTGTAGATCTGACAAAAACACGGGGTTTAATGGGTGGCTGCTTCCAACGGGTGCTTTTTATAACTGGTTCTACGGTATCTATGGAATAAACCTTTTAGCTACTACACACACCATTCTTGAAACCTAAATATTAGTTTATCACATGTTGTATTTGTCTTTTTGCATGCTCTTCGTTGATTGCATTAAATATACACATCCTTATCAGACAATGAAATATGTTTTGCTAGATTTGGACCACCATTTGTACCAACAACAAAACATTAAATCCAATTCCAGGTACCTTTAACATTGTTTTTCTGTAGTGTTGTTTTAGTGGGTCTTAATATAATTGTTAATTTGCTTTTATAAGTTTTGTATATATGCGCAGATTCAGAATATATAGATATAACAAATGCTGTATACAGCCTCTTTTTCTTGACACCAGCACGTTTTAAACCTTTGGTGAACCAAGTTGTCTTGTTAGTGCTACGGTACTCTAGGATGTGTTCTCAGGCTAGTGACTGGAATAGTTACCGCAGGCCTTTTTAGACACCTGGGTAACACGACTGTGAACTATCCTGTAATACCTACTGTTAAGCGAGCACTTAATTCAGAGTTAATTGCGAATTTTTCAAAGAGATTAAATTAGGCTGTAATTTTCTTGACTGGGTGTATGAAAGAAAAAGAACAAAGAATGCGCAACGACTGCAATGACATCAGCAACTATTTTAGTATTCGTGTTTCATTGGTAGTCTCGTGAATGGAAACATTGTTGCATGCTTTTAAAATGTGTATACTCCCGCCGGTAGACACACACGATGAGACAGTTGGCATTTTCTTTAACTGCGAGACATTTCGCAGTCATTTTCTTTAACTGCGTGACCTGTTATTTTCTTTTGTTGTGACATTTTTGTGTATTTTTATTTAACTGCGTGACATTTTACCAGTCTTAGCTAATGCGGTTTGTCACATATGTATCGCTGTTTTCTAAGTGTGTAACACATTCACTATGTAGTAACGCGTTTAGCTATTATCCACAGTACACACACCTAGAATATATAGTAAATGTGCCCACATTACACAGCTAGAATACATAATCACTGTACACACAGTACACAAGTAGAAGGCATAGTCACTGTACCCACAATACACAGCTAGAATATATAGTTGCTGTACCCACAGCGAAATGATGGCCAGACGTAACGCGAGTCGATCACAAGACCGGTGGACAAAGTTCACCCAGCGCACAATAGCAGCATCACGTGCGCGGCCTGCGCGCCACAGCCAGAGGAGGCCTATAGAAACGGAGCGCAGAGTTAACGAGCAGCTAGCCAACACAGTCACTGTATCCAGAGTACACAGCTAAAGTACATAGTCACTGTACCCACAGTACACAGCTACAGTACCTTTTCACTGAACACACAGTACACAGCTAGAATGCATGGGTACTGTACCACTGTACACAGCTACAGTACATAGACACTTTACCCTCAGTACACCGCTAGAATACATAGTCACTGTATCCAGAGTACACAGCTATAATACATAGTTACTATACCCACAGTACATAAGACACAGCTACATTTCATAGTCACTGTATCCATAGTACACAGCTAGATTACAGAATCACTGTACCCACACTACACAGCTAGAATATGTAGTCACTATGCCCATAGTACACAACTAGAATACATAGTCACTGTACCCACAGTACAGAGCTAGAATACATAGTTACTGTACCCAGAGTACACAACTAGAATACATAGACACTGTACCCACAGAACACAGCTAGAATGCATAGTCACTGTACCCACTGTACACGGCTAGAATACATAGTCACTGTACTCACAATACACAGCTAGAATACAAATGTACTGTACACACAGTTAGCATACATAGACACTGTACCCACAGTGCACAGCTAGAATACATAGTCACTGTACCCACAGAACACAGCTTTAATATATATATATATATATATATATATATATATATATATATATATATATATATATATATATATTCACTGTATGCAAGTACACATCTACAGTACATAGCGACTGTATCTACAGTACACTGATAGAATATATATTCACTGCACCAACAATACACAGCTAGAATTCATAGTCACTATACCCTCAGTATATAGTACTCAGCTACAATTCGTAGTCAATGTATCCACAGTACAGAGCTAGAATACATAGTCACTATACCCAGAGTACACAACTAGAATACATAGCCACTGTACCCACAGTATGCAGTTAGAATACATATTTACTGTACACAAAGTACACAACTAGAAAACATAGTCATTGTACCCACAATACACAGCAAGAATGCATAGTCACTGTACCCACATTATACAGCTACAATTCGTAGTCACTGTATCCACAGTACACAACTAAAATACATAGTCACTCAACCCACAGTACACAGCTAGAATGTATGTTCACTGTACACACAGTACAAAGCTAGAATACTTAGTCACTGTACCCACGGTAGTCAGCTATATTACATAATCACAATAGCCACAGTTCACAGCTAGAATACATAATCAATGTAACCACAGTACACGGCTAGAATGCATTGTCACTGGACCCTGAGTACACAGCTACAGTATAAAGTCACTGTAGCCAGAGTACACAGCTAAATTACATAGTTACTGTACCCACATTCCAGTGCGTCCTCCAATGTTAACTGTGTCGGTGTGGTCTTCTAGTACGTCCTCCAATGGTAACTGTGTCATTGTGGTCTTCCAGTGCATCCTCCAATGTTAACTGTGTCGATGTGGTCTTCCAGTACGTCCTCCAATGTTAACACAGGCTGTCTTGCTGTATTACAGGCTGTCTTGCTGTATTGCATGCTACCCTGCTGTATTACAGGCTGTCATGCTGTATTACAGGCTGCCATGCTGTATTACAGGCTGTGTTGCTGTATTACAGGCTGTCTTGCTGTATAACAGGCTGCCCTGCTGTATTACAGGTGATGGACGCAATGTGTAAAGAGCCAGGATGTGGCTGGAAGTAGGAGAAACAGAGGATAGTATGGTGGAGGCAATGTGTAAGGAGGAAGGGTGTGGTTTGAGGTAGGAAAGACAGAGGACAGTATGGTGGACGCAATGTGTCAGGAGTCAGGATCAACATTACACAACATTACACAACTTCACACAACTTCGCACAACTTCGCACAACTTCGCACAACTTCATACAACTTCACACAACTTTACCTTCTGATTACCACACCTCACCACCCCCACCATAGAGTAATGAGACGAGCATAGCCATCTGACCACCAGGGGGCGCAGGGGCGCGCGCAGGGGCGCGCGCGGGGGCTAATACACTTTTTTCCGCGAAATACACCTTTTTCCTGTAATCACGCGCGCCCCTGCGCCCCCTGGTGGTCAGATGGCTAAGCTCGTCTCATTACTCTATGGTGGGGGTGGTGAGGTGTGGCAATCAGAAGGTAAAGTTGTGTGAAGTTGTATGAAGTTGTGCGAAGTTGTGCGAAGTTGTGCGAAGTTGTGTGAAGTTGTGTAATGTTGTGTAATGTTGATCCTGACTCCTGACACATTGCGTCCACCATACTGTCCTCTGTCTTTCCTACCTCAAACCACACCCTTCCTCCTTACACATTGCCTCCACCATACTATCCTCTGTTTCTCCTACTTCCAGCCACATCCTGGCTCTTTACACATTGCGTCCATCACCTGTAATACAGCAGGGCAGCCTGTTATACAGCAAGACAGCCTGTAATACAGCAACACAGCCTGTAATACAGCATGGCAGCCTGTAATACAGCATGACAGCCTGTAATACAGCAGGGTAGCATGCAATACAGCAAGACAGCCTGTAATACAGCAAGACAGCCTGTGTTAACATTGGAGGACGTACTGGAAGACCACATAGACACAGTTAACATTGGAGGATGCACTGGAAGACCACAATGACACAGTTACCATTGGAGGACGTACTAGAAGACCACACCGACACAGTTAACATTGGAGGACGCACTGGAATGTGGGTACAGTAACTATGTAATTTAGCTGTGTACTCTGGCTACAGTGACTTTATACTGTAGCTGTGTACTCAGGGTCCAGTGACAATGCATTCTAGCCGTGTACTGTGGTTACATTGATTATGTATTCTAGCTGTGAACTGTGGCTATTGTGATTATGTAATATAGCTGACTACCGTGGGTACAGTGACTAAGTATTCTAGCTTTGTACTGTGTGTACAGTGAACATACATTCTAGCTGTGTACTGTGGGTTGAGTGACTATGTATTTTAGTTGTGTACTGTGGATACAGTGACTACGAATTGTAGCTGTATAATGTGGGTACAGTGACTATGCATTCTTGCTGTGTATTGTGGGTACAGTGATTCTGTAATCTAGCTGTGTACTATGGTTACAGTGACTATGAAATGTAGCTGTGTCTTATGTACTGTGGGTATAGTAACTATGTATTATAGCTGTGTACTCTGGATACAGTGACTATGTATTCTAGCGGTGTACTGAGGGTAAAGTGTCTATGTACTGTAGCTGTGTACAGTGGTACAGTACCCATGCATTCTAGCTGTGTACTGTGTGTTCAGTGAAAAGGTACTGTAGCTGTGTACTGTGGGTACAGTGACTATGTACTTTAGCTGTGTACTCTGGATACAGTGACTGTGTTGGCTAGCTGCTCGTTAACTCTGCGCTCCGTTTCTATAGGCCTCCTCTGGCTGTGGCGCGCAGGCCGCGCACGTGATGCTGCTATTGTGCGCTGGGTGAACTTTGTCCACCGGTCTTGTGATCGACTCGCGTTACGTCTGGCCATCATTTCGCTGTGGGTACAGCAACTATATATTCTAGCTGTGTATTGTGGGTACAGTGACTATGCCTTCTACTTGTGTACTGTGTGTACAGTGATTATGTATTCTAGCTGTGTAATGTGGGCACATTTACTATATATTCTAGGTGTGTGTACTGTGGATAATAGCTAAACGCGTTACTACATAGTGAATGTGTTACACACTTAGAAAACAGCGTTACATATGTGACAAACCGCATTAGCTAAGACTGGTAAAATGTCACGCAGTTAAATAAAAATACACAAAAATGTCACAACAAAAGAAAATAACAGGTCACGCAGTTAAAGAAAATGACTGCGAAATGTCTCGCAGTTAAAGAAAATGCCAACTGTCTCATCGTGTGTGTCTACCGGCGGGAGTATACACATTTTAAAAGCATGCAACAATGTTTCCATTCACGAGACTACCAATGAAACACGAATACTAAAATAGTTGCTGATGTCATTGCAGTCGTTGCGCATTCTTTGTTCTTTTTCTTTCATACACCCAGTCAAGAAAATTACAGCCTAATTTAATCTCTTTGAAAAATTCGCAATTAACTCTGAATTAAGTGCTCGCTTAACAGTAGGTATTACAGGATAGTTCACAGTCGTGTTACCCAGGTGTCTAAAAAGGCCTGCGGTAACTATTCCAGTCACTAGCCTGAGAACACATCCTAGAGTACCGTAGCACTAACAAGACAACTTGGTTCACCAAAGGTTTAAAACGTGCTGGTGTCAAGAAAAAGAGGCTGTATACAGCATTTGTTATATCTATATATTCTGAATCTGCGCATATATACAAAACTTATAAAAGCAAATTAACAATTATATTAAGACCCACTAAAACAACACTACAGAAAAACAATGTTAAAGGTACCTGGAATTGGATTTAATGTTTTGTTGTTGGTACAAATGGTGGTCCAAATCTAGCAAAACATATTTCATTGTCTGATAAGGATGTGTATATTTAATGCAATCAACGAAGAGCATGCAAAAAGACAAATACAACATGTGATAAACTAATATTTAGGTTTCAAGAATGGTGTGTGTAGTAGCTAAAAGGTTTATTCCATAGATACAGTAGAACCAGTTATAAAAAGCACCCGTTGGAAGCAGCCACCCATTAAACCCCGTGTTTTTGTCAGATCTACACATTTGTACATCTCACCAGCCTCTGTAATCAGACCAGTTTATATTGGTCACATGGGTGGCCTATTTAGAGGACTCTAATATGTATGTAATTTTTTTACCATCCATTTTTTTATGTTATTAAAGCATTTCGCCAGTTTTCAGTTTGGGGTACTGGAATATTAAAACATATATGGTTATGTATTGATATGATAATACAATTAAAATAAATATGATATCAACTGGATGAAGCTGATATACCCTGCTATATTTACATTATGCATGGATCCCAAGTTCACGGATGTTTGTGTATGAAATATACAGAAACAAAATGCGATACCAGGCCAAGGCAGCTGTAGGGGTAGCACTGTGGAAGTAGAATTTAATACACAGCATATGCAATACGCACACGCACGCACGCACGCACGCACGCACGCACGCACGCACGCACGCACACACACACACACACACAGGATAATTTAACAATAGTATGTTGTCATACTCTTTTACTGAGAACAACCATATCGGTCAGCTGTTCAACATGTCCTAATCCAAGTTATGTGTGGCATGATTCATTATGTAGCTATCTTCGTCAGTACATCAGATTCCAATCATATACTATTCCCAAAGTACGTTGTTGTTCTTTCTCTTAGGACAGTTGTGTTATATTTTTTATCTATTATTTCTCTATATGCATTTAATATAAATTATTGGAAATATGTAAGCACTATATGGAGCTGTAGTTTGTCATCTGCATTACTTCATTCTTAGGTTTCCTGCGGTATTGAAGTAATGATGCTATGGCAGCATATGTTTAACATCACTACCCCGTTCGTTGCTAAGGCAACCGGAGTCCACAGTCCACAGTCCACTCGTTCGTCTATACTGATGTACTTACCTCGCCCAGTGTTTTAAAATAGCTCTCTGCTATAGCGCGCCCCGACAGGCGTGGTATTACAATAATAATTCATAATCATATTATGTAATACTTGTAGTGATTTTGTTTATATTACTATATTCTGACGGTTATGTTCATAATTAATTGTTTTGTACTTCTTGCATTGTTTGGTTAGTTATAACAAATATATTATAATCATACGCAGAGTTTGTTCTTTCCTTCACAGAACCTAGCTTAGATAGATTTAAGTGCAAATGACCGGCTTATCGTTAAGCTTGTTCAGACTTGCATACGTCCAGTGTGCGAACCAACGCTTTAACAACAATGCTAATATCACTACAGAAAACCGTGTTATTTATCACGTGCATTTCCCGAGTACCTTAGCATACAGGTGAATGTGGTAAATACTTAGTTTCAATGCGTTACCATACAGCTAAATGTGGTAATTCCTTAGTTAAACAGCAGTAACATACAGCTAAACATGGTAATTTCTTAGCTAAAAAACGTTAACACGCAGCTAAATGCGGTAATTACTTAGCTTAGAAGCGTTAACATACAACTAAATGTGGTAATTATTTAGGTAAAAAGCGCTAACATACAGCTAAATGTGGACATTTATTATCTAAACAGTTTTAACATATGTGGTAATTACTTAACTTAAAAGCGTTAACTTGCAACTAAATATGGTACTTACTTAGCTAAAAATGTTAATTACTTTGCTAAAAGTTGTATTTGCTTAACTTAAAACCGTTAACATGCAGGTAAATATGGTAAATAATTAGCTTAAAATCGCTAACATACAGCTAAATGTGGTAATTTCTTAGCTTAAAAGCGTTAACCTACAGCTAAATGCGGTATTTACTTAGCTAAACTCATTAGCATGTAGCTGTATTTGGTACTTACTTAGCTTAAAAGCGTTAACGTACAACTAAAAGTGATATTTACTTTGCGAAAACAAAGTTAACATAGAATGTGGTATATACTTAGCTAAATAGCGTTAACATACAATTAAAAGTGATACTTAATATGCTAAAAGCGTTAGCACACAGACAAGCGTGGCAATTACGTAGCTAAAATGTGGTAAGATACAAATAAAAGTGACATTTACTTAACATGTTAACAGGCAGATAAATGTGGTAAACACTTAGCTTAAAAGCATTACATACGTAACTAAGTGTGACAAAATACATATAAAAGCGGTATTTTCTTAGACAAATCGGTACTCTTTCTCATTACTCGTGCTATGTATAAATGTGGTAAACACTTAGCTTAAAAACATTACATACGTAACTAAGTGTGACAAAATACATATAAAAGCAATAAAAGCGGTATTTTCTTAGACAAATCGGTACTCTTTCTCATTACTCGTGCTATGTATGATTCATACGATAACCAATACCCTAAATATGTTAGATGTACGCATACAGGTCAACTCGTTGATGCATACACAGCTGTTTTTATTATTTATGCAGACAGGACGTCACGTGGTCTACTCTTCTTAGAGAAACGACAAAAATAACAATAATGAAACCCGATTTTCATCATAGCTGGCATCGAATAAATTACTGCACAGCATTGTGCAAATGACGGGCTTATCTTTCAACGTGTTCAGACTTGCATACATCCAGTGGGCGAACCAGCGCTTTAACTACAGCGCTAATATGACTACATAATTTTATAGCCAGGTTATTTAAAACGCGCGTTTCCCGAGTACCAAAATCCACTAGTCAGCTGTTAGTATCGCCTTAATGCGTCCTTTCGGGAACGCGGCAGAGCGGTGTCATATTACGGAATACAACACGACCGCATTCTTAACATGGTATGTACCCCGCTGCATTCCGCGAAACGGGAGCATATACCCTAACCGCAACGTCAGCGGTATGCCCCGCGAGCATCTACCCATCTCCCACCAGATGGACACACGATCCATTCATCCTCCTTACCTCATTAATCATCCACGAATTTAAAAAAATAAAATTAAACGCCACGTCAGCGATATGTGGGTTTTTCCCAATGTCTATTTTTAGAATCCCAATTAAACGCTACGTCAGCGATATGTGGGTTTTTCCCAATGTCTATTTATAGTAACCACCGCTCGTGCGTATCATAAACCACCTACCTACTACTCGCATATATTAATATTTTACTAAAAGGTTAACAATTATTAATAGACTCACGTTTCGAAATAGTATTTTAAGGAGGTACCTATACAGTAATAATAAAAAAAAATTCTGATTATTATCAAATGTTTTACCACAATATCATATTGCTGAAACGTCCTATTGCCAAAACTTCCTATTTCTAAAATGTATGTGGTCTACCTGTGCTGGAACAAAATGGGTACCGTTATTCACACATGACGGGGTGGAAGCAGCGCCGCTCATTCATCGGGATTCACTGGCCACAGAGGATGTGGCGTGCATTTGTATAAACGGTGTCGGTGCCGTCAAATAAGCACATATGTGATGGACATGCGATGGCAGCTCTTCGGCCACGTGCGTTGTACAGTAACATTGGTCGCACAAATGCGTTATTTAAACGCAGTCGGAGTTGCACGCTGACGTGTTGTCTTCGCGAACGGCTTTACGCATCTCTGGCCTGTTCGTCCAGAAATGACGACGCCTTTTCCAGAGATATCTTGCGCATTTTGTGCAGAATTTTACTGCGTTTTTTCCGTAACTCCTCGCGTGTTGTCTCGTCCTTCGATTGAACTCCATAGAAACAAATCAAGCTGAAAGAAATGCTACCAAATCTTTCGCTAACTCACGTTACGAACACTACAACAGTTTGTGGAGATATATTTTCCATAAAATAAACAATTTCACGTGCATGAAATAGTTGTTTTAATGCAATAGTAACTTGTATGTGAAGATAACATTATTCAGGAAGCAATACCAGAGTGTTAGATTATGTTTTGGGAATAGTAACTTGTATGTGAAGATAACATTATTCAGGAAGCAATACCAGAGTGTTAGATTATGTTTTGGGAATAGTAACTTGTATGTGAAGATAACATTATTCAGGAAGCAATACCAGAGTGTTAGATTATGTTTTGGGAATAGGGGAGTATAAAGATAAAGGTATTTGTTGTTTACTTGTTTCTCAAAGATAAACATGTGTGCAATGATGCTTGCAAGCGCTATTTATTCAAAATTTAAGTATGTTGTAACGACGCAAGAAGAACACGAACTCCCTACGAAGAAATAAAACCGAAAGAAATGCTACAAAAATGTTACGGACACTACAACAATTTCTAATGACATGGGATCAGTAATAGGTACATCAAACATGAAATACTTTGCGTACTTATTATAGTATATTTATTTGTATTATCATTATCATAGTATTATAATAATGTTTTCATATTAACATAAAATAATAGAATAATTTTTATATCAACTATACCCCATGGGGTTCTCAAATGACAAATGTGAGATACTTGCATCTGATTATTGACTTTTTTAAGGTTTTGTGAATGTCATTATTTATCCACAAGGAAACATATATATATATATATATATATATATATATATATATATATATATATATATATATATATATATATATATATATATATATATATATATATATATATATATATATATATATATATATATATATATATATATATATATATATATATATATATTTATAAATGTAAGTCAAATTTGTTGCCAAACAGGTCATAAATGTTTATAATTTTTATTGGGGTACGTACCACATTCACATGAACACTTCTTAAAACAACTTAAGCTTAAAACATTTTGTCAGCCATCAGTGCCATTTTAAGTAAAGGAATTATTTTGCATTACTTATACTTATATTTTCCTAAGTTGTATTGTTGATGAAATATACACACATTCTGAAGATGACTCGTATAAAATGTGAACACAACATATTTGTGCATGGAATGATGGAATAACATAAATAACAAGTAATTTAGTTAATTAATCGTTCCGACAGATATGACACGGTTGAGAGGCAACATTCATCATGTTTGAATGTCTGAAACGTTCAGAGCAAACACGACTTTTACTGCTGACTGTCTCTATTACACCGTCAATGGAGAACACAATACTTACTGAAATGAGTTTGCCAAATAGAAATTTTGGTGAGTACTCAAGGAAAGGTAAATCTGTGTATCATCTGCATATAAGTAGTGGTCCAAGTTATGTGTTTGAATAACTGAGCTGAGTGGAGTAGTGTAAAGAGTAAAAATAAATGGTCCAACGTTGGTGACATGCAGTTAATTATTCTAAGAGAAACGACAAACAAACGTCAACTACATTTTATTGACAAGTTTGAAGAGCTTCTATCTAATGTTGGACGCATGATGCCACTTTGTCAGCGTCGGCGGCCAGAAGATATATTTTATATGTTAGCAACGAGTGATGGTTGTTTATTCCAGTCGAGTACAGTGTCTGGGGAAATAATACTTATGACAGTCCTTGCCGTAGCATTTGTAACATTACGGCGTTCTGGAGAACAGCTAATCTGTTTGCCCGGCACTCTGAAATGTCTTGACAATCTACAGCTAGGAAACGGTTTCCCCAACACGTCGCTTTGTACAGATCTCAAATCTGTCATGGCTGCAACACCCGCTATAACTGATACCCAATCACTCACGGCTATAACAGTACCTCAATAATATATGTTTCCTAATAATGAAAAGACAGATGGTCGTGTATATATATGCGCACATGTCTACATTATGTATTCTCCAGAACGTGCTAACTTTATCCTAACTGTTAGAGCTATGGTAATGCCATAACTTTACCCACTCCGAATAATAAATTGTTTCATTAATACATACCAACTACATTCTAATATGGTTGCAGACTGCATACAACTACACGACATATTCTGACTTCACACGCGTGGTACTCTCTCTCACCAGTTCATGTACCGTCGGAATATAGTATCATTGTTTGGATAACACGCTTCATATATTGCATATTCGTCTTCATCAACGGGGAGACCGGAGCTAGTTGTAACACGGGTAAGTTGTAACAGAAATACTACAGACATAACTACTAATGCAAATTATTTCGCAAGGTAGCCGTATGTCCTTCGATAGTTTTAAGCATGTCACGTGTGAAATCACGTGGATTCGTTGAAAAAGTAAAACAACGGCGCCATTTTAAAGAAAACAAAACGGTAATTTGTTAATCTGTCGCTAGTCTACTAGCTAACGGTTTGTGTGCACATGACTTATCATATGTTATTCTTTCTTTGGTAGTTATAGTCTTGAATATATGCTATAACTGTAACGTAGACCGTTAAGCAGCGTTTTAAGTATATTGTAATTGCACTAAAACAGACATTTTGTTGTGAATGAGAAGGTGCTGGGGCAAGTTGTAACATTTCCCCAGATAAATTGTAACATTGTGGTATCAAAATGTCACTCGGGGAACCAAAGTGTCGGGAAAGTGCCATCCATTGTAGCTAGGGTGGCCATTAATAATGTTTTGTAATTAATATGATTCTGTTCATTATAGTGTTTGCACGGTTTTCCAATAGTTATGTCCATTACTTTTTCTATATGTATTTAGGTAGGGCGAATTCAATCGTATACGCTAATATATGGTGTTTTATATATTTTTATGTAACATTTTGCCGCAATGGTAATACACATATGTTAAAACTTGGCCCGCAGGCTGTTACGACTTGCCTCGCATCGGGGTAAATTGTAACACTTTAGGAGACCTCATAAAACGTATCATTGCGCAAATAAGCTTTGCATTAACATGTTTGGTGCTCTTGTTATCTGTGGGAGATCTTTGCATTAACATGTACATGTTTGGTGCTCTTGTTATCTGTGGGAGATCTTTGCATTAACATGTACATGTTTGGTGCTCTTGTTATCTGTGGGAGATCTTTGCATTAACATGTACATGTTTGGTGCTCTTGTTATCTGTGGGAGATCTTTGCATTAACATGTACATGTTTGGTGCTCTTGTTATCTGTGGGAGATCTTTGCATTAACATGTACATGTTTGGTGCTCTTGTTATCTGTGGGAGATCTTTGCATTAACATGTACATGTTTGGTGCTCTTGTTATCTGTGGGAGATCTTTGCATTAACATGTACATGTTTGGTGCTCTTGTTATCTGTGGGAGATCTTTGCATTAACATGTACATGTTTGGTGCTCTTGTTATCTGTGGGAGATCTTTGCATTAACATGTACATGTTTGGTGCTCTTGTTATCTGTGGGAGATCTTTGCATTAACATGTACATGTTTGGTGCTCTTGTTATCTGTGGGAGATCTTTGCATTAACATGTACATGTTTGGTGCTCTTGTTATCTGTGGGAGATCTTTGCGGTTTCGTTCGATTAATAATTCGAGCCGCAATCCTGAAATATGCTGTATGTTTTACAACTATCCACGGTCTCCCGTACAATTACTCTAGAACTTCTTACCATATTTTGAATCTACAACAGCAACCATTCGATTAAGTCCCCATTGATACATTCGTTCCACTAATGGTTTTTCGAGCTTTATAATTCCACTAATACAAATAATTACCTTTTACATATAAACTATATAAGCAGATATAATTTCACTGCGTTTTCCGGTTTCATATGAGTCGTGCTTTGTCAAAAGACAAGGTTTGGCAGCATTTGACCTCACTCTACACGCCGGTGTCGTGCACTTCACAGGTTTCGTTGCATTCGCCCACCTCTTGCTGCGTCGGTATGATAGGCGTCGTCTCACTGCAACCAAGGAACAGACACATTTACACGTGGAGTAGTCGGACGTTCCCAATTTCTCCATAAACATCATCTCTTCTATTTCTACGTAGTACTCAGCAAAGTTCTACTGGGATATTGCGTTGAGGGTTTATTTCAGAGTGTCCTTCTCTATAGTTATTGAGTCAACGACATATTTTTTTACATTTCTCTGCGTGGGATGTTTTAGTTCCCCTGAAAGAGAAGACACCATGTAGAAGGGACCAACGGATTTCCGTGTCTCTGCCGAAAGACACAGGCAACGTGGGGTGAACGAAATTGCCCAAATTTCAAAACCGCAGGCGGTGGTCTCGAATCCCCTCAACCGACATTCGCATAGCGTCTTTTTGAAACAAACTCGTTGCATGTCAGTTGTAATTACCACTTATAAAACGTGGTACGTTATTAAGCACATTAATGATGTCATTTTATACACATTTCGTCGCCTTTTAATAAAGTTGTCATTAAATCGTAATACACAGCCGTGGTTTCAAGATTGCATAACTAGTTATTTGTATAAACATAAATAGGCAAATGTTTATTTATGCTGCAATTTGGTTAAGTTTGTATGCTTGTTTTATGCTTTCGAAGAAATGAAACACAAATAAGACTGATCTACCTGCAATTATCGCGCCTCCTCCTTCTGTAGCAGAGAACGAACCCAACCACGGATACCAGAAGCAGTACGAAAACACCGAAACAGGCCCCTACGATGTATGTAATGCTTGCGACATCCGACTGCAATTCTGCAATAACATCAGCAGCTGCTGCATCATCAGCCGCAACAACAGCAGCAATGACAGTAGTAGCAATGACAACCGCAATCCTATCAGTGACAGGAGGGATTCGTAGTATTGATGTAGTAGCAGAACGTGTAGTAGCAGCAACAACAGGAACAACGGGTCTGTCTCTTTTTGCTCCCACTCCCTCTCTCCGTGTGTGTGTGTGTGTGTGTGTGTGTGTGTGTGTGTGTGTGTGTGCGTGCGTGCGTGCGTGCGTGCGTGCGTGCGTGCGTGTGTGTGTGTGTGTGTGTGTGTGCGTGCGTGCGTGTGAGTGTGCGTGCGCGAGGGTGTGTGCGTGTGCATGTGCACGTGCACGTGTGCCTGTGCTCGTGCGTGTGCGTGTGCGCCTACTTTAGAAAACGGGTTTATGTTACATTTCATGCTTTACCTGATCTCACATAATTGTACTCCGGATTCTGTGGAATATTCTCCTTACACATACCACAGTTGAGGCAAAAGAATCTGTCACATGTATCTACAAAATATCATCAACAATATTACGTACGTCATTTCAATTATGCGAAATAACATTAACGACGCTACTTCACTCCGATATCACACTTTCTACCACACAACTACTCTAGTGTTATCTACCGCGTGTGTGAGGTTGTGTTCATTTTAAACATGCAGTTATTTGCAGGATCAACATTGCCAAGAGCTGCACGATAATCTTTCTTCTTGTGGCGGTTTGCAGGGAATCCCCGTTGCTGCAAACGTAGCACAAGACTTTGTGAACACATTCCGAATCCCTAACGACTTCCATCTTAAGCACGTATGACTTCGTCAGCAAGAAAAACATGAAACCTAGCAATAGTGTTGGTGCGTCTGATTCTAAAAGTGCTAAAGAATATGTGGTTTCATCATTATCAGGTATATCTAAATTAATTTTTTTTATTTTCTAACTATTCTACAATAGAACGTTTTGGTTATCACCCATTTTGTAATTGTATGCGTTGCCCAGGCAGAAAAGCAATTTACCTGCGGGGATCAAAAAAGTATTCTTTATCTTTATCTTGATAAACTCTCTAGATATTTCGTGTATATATGTCCGTGGTTAAAACCCCCATTACGACACACCCTGTTTTACTCGGTTCCCTCATCGTGTTCGTATTTATTTGTTCTCCTCTTTGTCTACGTTTGGACTACGGTAAACCAATGCACTGGTTAATGTTGAATGTCGTGCAACTATGCTGAACCAAACAGCTTCATCGTAATCTGCTTCTAGTCTAATCAATCTGAGGTTCAACTTCAAACAAATCGCGATAGCAATTATGGTGGCATTTTTAGTTTCTACTACTTGGTCATATTACCAGAAAGAAAGTCCACCAAAATCCACATTGTAGAACATTGCCATTTTTCACTATATTGACATGTGGTCGAAGACCACATTGACATTAACGGTGTATGCTTTATTGAGACGGTATAACTTATTTTCTTAGCAAATTTCATACAAATGATAATTGACGTATATCACTGGTAAGGTAATACATTTTTCTATTCAATGGTATATAATGTGTTTAACTGAAGAATCGCCTTTTAAACACATTTACTAGTAATCGCAATCGACCCTGTATCCCGATTTTTCGCCGACAGGGGGAATATTGCATTGTGATCGTCCAAGCGTTGACTACTAGTGTCGCTTTCATTGTTTAATCGCACTTCTCATTCCAGCACTTCAAATAGGACTTGACATACAGCCACATCACCATTTGTCATCAACGTTTTTGTTACAGCCGTCAACTGTCGTGAATGTTGCTGTTCAGGTCATAGCTGATCATGTGGACCACAACTCTCGAGCCCCCGATGGAATGATACTATTCCATAGGACGGGTATTGTGAATCGCCTCGTGAGACCATATTGGTTATGTATGAAGCAACATGTCCTACAGGGGCTTCACCCACAACCACAGCCATACAAATCCAGTCAATGATTAATAGTAATCTCTTTGATCTAACGTGTATCTACAACACTCTCAAATTCGTATTTGTCCAAGTTAATCGATAAGAAGTAACGCCAATATTAATATTCGATAAACCTCTGTGGCGAAAAGCCATCTTGATAATATCCAGAATCAGTACGGATGTCAATGGAAACATGTCAACAATAGTAAACAAGTTTTGATGCGAAGAGTGAAGACAACAGGCGGTTTGGCACGAGGTCGTGGAATGACAGATGTTCAGATGCTTGTTGATCTGGCTTCTATCTATTCAGTTAACAGTGTACTACAATATCACATTACAGTAAGCTATATCGCAAGTGAATAACACAGAGAGGCAACTAGAGCAAGACAAGAACGGGGCTCCAAAGATCGTTAAATCAGCACTAGATTCACCGACCAAAATGGACACTATCCTCATTGGTGAAATATTTGCTTGTGCTGATGTGCTACCACTTCCGGCTGGAGCCGGCGATGTCGTTTTAAAGCAACGAAACCCAAACAAATATCTCGGATCTCACAGAAGCACTGGTCATGCTGTATGAAGTCAAATGCTCTTTAAACACGCCTTGTTATGATGGCTCCCACATCACGCTTCCATGGGGTTGCCATGACCACAACACTGAATAAGGCTATGACTAATGAACCCTTCAGGAAACAAGTACAGGTGTTTGAATCATTGGCACCAGCAGTTGAATAATTGGTCACTGTAGAGAAAACATGCTATTGTGTTTGTTCATGGTGGCAACATTGGAGAAAGTTTAGATGATTTGTGGGACAATTTATCCACTGAAAAGTACAAGTACAGCGTACGTTCAGGTGAAAAGACTTCGCCTACTCCAGCTACAACCAACTATCACAACCTCAGGATCTATTATTAGATTCAACGGCGGAAAGGATCCGAGAAAAACGTAAAACCTTGGACTGGATCTTGATGGTCAAGGACAACAAGTAGCATGAACCGAAGATGACTGAAATACCAGCAGCACGACCACAGTTGCAGTTGGTCACACCCGTTGTAACTGTAATAAACCCTGTAATACGGCTGCGATGTAGTTGCAAAAAGAATGGACGTGGATGTTCTTCTGAGTATGATGCGTGGAAAGGAAGCACCTGCCAAAATTCATCTGAGATTACCGTGGACGCTCTCGAAGACAGCAGTGAATGTATTTGTCATTTATCTTTACACAACACTGCAAAATAAAGTATCTTTGAGCAATATAACATTAATGAACAACGACTATTTACTATTACTATGTGGTGTGTAATACACATATCTGTGTAATGTGCCTAGTGCTCTATTGTAGTCTGTAGTAAGTAGTTTTTGCTTCATACTCTCGCTTTCAGCTGCAGCTGCCAGACAGTTCCTTGGTGTGAAAAGGGAGCCGAGTGCATAAGCCTCCCTGGTATATAGCATCTCCATAGACAAGACTCTAGTACAACCTCCCCGTGGTACACCATGGATACTGGGCAACTTGCGGGCCCAGAAAATGTGTTAGGGATCTAGGAGAAGGAAATCTCTGATTTAAAAACCGGGACAGGTGGGGCTCGATAGTCATAGCAGACAGTTCACACAATAGAATGAAATATCTCATTTAAAAACCATGGCACGAGGGGCGCGATATTCTTGTGAGACAGCTCACCTAAGGGGAATGAAACATCCGAATATTTACCGCACTGTAGGTCAGCCAAGACAGCGCAGCAGTGGCTATGACGTCCCAAATACACGAATAGCACCGATACAGAAAGTCGATATAGTTACAGCGTCCGTGGTAGCCGACGCACCGAGCTTCCCGTCAGTGGTGAGAAATCAGTGAAGCCCGGGTGAATCGTTCCGCCGGCAGTGACCCAAATGCGATGGGAAATTTGAATGTGGGAACGAATGGGGGGGGGGGGGGTCACTACAAGTAATCTAAGACGGAAACTGCACTGAGATGAGAGGACTGCGTGAAGAGATATTTGATGGGAGTGGGAGGTGAGTGGAGAATGAGGGCGAGGGATGGGGGGGGGGAGAGAGGTGACGGTTGGTGGAGGCGGCAGTGAAACGGGACGAAGAAGAAGGGAAAACAGAAATCGACGACCGGTATCGGTGGTAGCCTCACCCCGGACTACAGGGATAAAGAGGAGAGTAACAACAACTGACAGATGGTGTAGTGTGGTGGTTTGGTGTGTATACAGTATGTATGTACACATGTATTTGTGACGCGTCTCCGGCTGCAGTGTAGTGAGTAGTTTGCAGTGCATCCGTTTCATACTCTCGTTTTCAGCTGTTAGCTCCCTTTTTGGGGGTGAAAGGGGATATCAGTTCGCAAACCTCCCACGTTGTTACTAACTTAACTTCCCAGAGGAGGTAGACAAAGGGATGCTGGGCATCCTGCGGCCCCAGACTAATCTGCTAGGGATCTGGGAGCAGACTGGAGCTCCACAGGTGCAGTGTGCAGAATCCACATATGCGTGGACATGTCCCGACACTCACTAATCCAGTCTCCAACTATGGGCAAATAGAAACTTTTGTGATGTCCTTGTCCAAACACACCTATCGTGCCAGTACACCGACGGAAACGGCCCCTAGTGCCGGGCATGCCACACCCTAGACATCAATGTAGCATATAATTATGGGGGTACTAAGAATCTCCTGGTCAAGGATATGCTGTCTTCATCAAACGAGGACATTCGGAAGATAAAGACAAAGAAGACTTCCATTGCGATATTGAATGTCAGGGCACTACACCAGGAAGGGCAGCTTGATCTATTCTTGGACGAATTGGAAAAATTCAACATCGACATTGCGGGTATACCAGAAACACACTGGTGTAGTGATGTGGATGTGGCGTTTCAGCAAAATGGATACACGATCATTCACTCTGGAAGAGAAGATAGTATCCACAGACAAGGTTGGCATTAATCCTCTTGTCTGAGAATGCGAACGGTCTGCGTTCTTACGAGGCCGTTTCTCCAAGGATGGTTAGTGTCAGAGTCAAAACCAGAACTGGTGTTCGAAATATCATCCAGGTATATGCAACAGACTCATCTTACCTTGACGAACAACACCAATATGTCCTGGACCTGCAGCACTTAAAGATCACTGCCTTCCAAATGGGTGAAAAAGTACAGGTTCATGGTGATTTTAATGCAAAAGTGGGTGGCCAACATTCTTCCTGGCCAGAAGTTGCTGGAAACTTTGGACTGGGCCGGGCGAATGACAGAGGGCAATAACTGCTGCAGTATTGTGCAACAAATGACCTCGTCATTGCCAACACAGTGTTTCAACATGCCAACACTAGGAGAGCAACGTGGATTTCACCAGATGGAGGAACCATAAATCAAATGTACTATATTCTTTGCTCTAGGAAACTCAAAGGCCAGCTGAAGAACTGTAGGACATACAGATCGGCAGAACTTGGCTCTGATCACGTCCTGGTCATAACACACATAGATGTCAAGACCTGTGTTGCATGATCACACAGGAAATTAGTCAAGAAGTACGATGTAGATAAGCTTTGTGATAGAAAGACATGGCAAGTGTTCCAGGTGAAGATTGGATCAGCCTTTGAACATTGGTTGGACTTCAAATGGGAAACATATGAAATCACAGAGAAGGTGCCCAGCCGGCATACAACGTCGGTATGACGTTGATTATTAGTTGTATATACGTTGCGACGTCGAACAACACAAATGCAACGTTTTCTCAGCGTCTGGTCATCGACGTCACACGGACGTGGAAATTTGATGTCGCCACAA
Source organism: Lamellibrachia columna (assembly GCA_963662155.1). Lineage (NCBI taxonomy): Eukaryota > Metazoa > Annelida > Polychaeta > Sabellida > Siboglinidae > Lamellibrachia > Lamellibrachia columna. The sequence continues at coordinate 16,210,701 of OY759266.1, forward strand.
CGTTGAAATCAAGTCGACAACCAAACCCAACGTCTTCACAACGTCTGGTTATCAACGTTATAAGGACGTGGAAATTTGACATCCATGCAACGTTGTAATCATATCGACAGTTCAACCAACTAGTTTCATCTATAAATACAACGTTTTACCACGTCTGGTCATCGACGTGATAACGACGTAGATATATATGATGTTGGCACAACGTGTCTGGTTATCAACGTTATAAGGACGTGGAAATTTGACATCCATGCAACGTTGTAATCACATCGACAGTTCAACCAAATAGTTTCATCTATAAATACAACGTTTTTACCACGTCTGGTCATCGACGTCACAAGGACGTGGAAATTTGATGTCGCCACAACGTTGAAATCAAGCCGACAACCAAACCCAACGTCTTCACAACGTCTGGTTATCAACGTTATAAGGACGTGGAAATTTGACATCCATGCAACGTTGTAAGCATATCGACAGTTCAACCAACTAGTTTCATCTATAAATACAACGTTTTTACCACGTCTGGTCATCGACGTGATAACGACGTAGATATATATGACGTTGGCACAACGTTGCAATCACGTCGACAGCCCAACCAACTAGGTACATACATACATATAAATATGGCGTTTTACAATGTCTGATCATCAACGTTATAACGACGTGGATATATGTGACGTTGGCACAACGTTGAAATAACGTCGGCAACGCAATTAAAAGGTCATCGCCATTATAAGGACTTGGACATTTGACGTTCATACAATGTTGCAATTTTTTATTTTTTCAAGTTGCGAATGTTAACTATAACATCTCTATTCTCTAAGACAACACAACACGTGCGGTGTTAGATGCCTTAACTAAAATTACACATAATAAGACCGTTTATATTTGTAATGTTAGGTAATTTAAGGCAGCTTTCACCGCACATTTTGGTATTGAGTAAGTCAGCGGCATATCTACCGTATTCCAGCATGCATTGCGCGTGCCGCCATGAGTTCGAACGAACGAAATCGATGGAAGCGAAACAATCCACTAATATATGCGAGTAAGTGTCACCATCCGCTTTTATTTGGTGAACTGTTTAGTTCTATCGTTTGTACGGAACACACACGACCATAATGTTGTCTTTGTCGTGATGTATTTTGCATGCTTTCACCGATTTGAATCTGAGCACATTTTCCGATGTATAGTCTATCGCAAAACTCGGTGTCGTCGCATCCCTCTCGTTTTCGATCATACCCTGCACTTGTTCCAGTGAAATGTGGTCATGTAGTGTTATGTATAAATTGCACACTCTTATTATATAACTATCAAAGTCATTGCCATTGGAATAAAACTGCAGTATTTATAAATTGCATCGGGAATTTACTGGACAATAGAGCAGCCATGGCCCGTGGCCATGTTGACTGACTGGGGCTTGTGCAGTGTGCTTTGTATTCGTTTCATCTGACCTTCGTTGTAAATAGATGTGTCGGTTAATACCTTTATTTAATTCCTTTTAAGCGAGTGACCTGAAGAAGCAGACATGAACTGAAGCAGAGGATGCAGCGCTCTCAGTGTAGCCGAAGTAGGCACTCGACCAAAGTGGTGGTGAAGACTGAGGAACAACTAGCCAGAATGGATTAACAGTGTTCTTGATAAATCTGAAGTCATACGTTTGCTTTCATTGGTAGTGTTTAGTGTTAGTTAGGAAACTATAATTATTGTGTGATTTAATAAAAATGAGATCGTAAGGTTAATTTGAAAATGTTTTGTCAGCCATGGGGTCCATTGAAATTTAAGTCAGCTTGCCATTAATGCCCATTACTACATTTCGGATTTTAAGGTCGGCGCAGTTTAATGGATGATATGGTATTGTGAGCTTTCTTTGTTATCAAAATAAGTTGTAGTTCCTGCTCTAATACACATTTATAATTGTGCCTCTTGTGTGTGATAAGAATGTTTGGAAGCCATATACATAGTAGATCCCCAAACACAACATAAAGGAGTATTTAACTTGCTTGTTGTGCATTGTTTCATTGAGCTGGTGTTTCTGAAGCCATGAATTGGTCAGATTACTGGTCTTGTCACATTCTATCAACAGAAATAGAACCAAACAAATCTGATTTGTTTGCACATTTGTAGTGATTGTGCAGGAAATTAATAGACTAGCCTGCATTCAATGAAGCAATTCCAATTCAGATCGGCTCTTGAAAATACATTCCGAAATAGAGTTGACCCCCATATTTATGACAGCTGTTGTTTGCTGTTACAATTAACAATACGAAAGCACATAATAATTATGTCTGCTGCTGAATACTGGTTACTAGAGGAATTAATCTACATTGAATGTATTCCACTGGTTCAGGAATGTACACATTGCCAAATGAAACCATATGTGTTGTATCAGAACACAGTGAATATCTTTATTTTGTTAATGTTTGTTTTATTATCAAAACATGATATTTAATGAGTTTTGAAAAAAAAAAGTCAACTTGGTGATTAGTGATCTCCTTGTGCTCTTTTCAATGTCTGCATGATACTGAATACAACAAATTGGGCAAACAAGAGTGATGTAATGGTCTACATTGTATTCCATGGGTTCATTGATATACACATTGTTAAATAAAATGTCTCATGTAGCGGAATAAGGTGAATATCTGTCTTTATTTTGTTCAAAACGTATTTAGTGATCATGTTAATTGACTGTTTCGACGATAAAAGTGTAACACCGGTGAGTCAGGCTCTTCTAGTACACGATTTACGCTACAGACCCACGTGTAGACACCGACATACATAGCATTGACGAAGGGGAACTAAATTTTCATAGTAACACCTGTAAACAATTTTAGTTGGTTATCAGAAAACAGTAACGATCTAATGTTGACACAACGTTGAAATCCAATCAATTTTCTACATTGTTGCAACGTTGAAGCCTGACGTCGATCCAACTACTTTTCAACATTGCAACAACGTTGAAACCCAACGTCGATGCTACGTTGGAACTCGACTTCGATCCAACTTTCAAATCCAACTAGTTTTCAACATTGGTACAACGTGGAAACCCGACGTCGATACATCGTTGAAGCCTGACGTAGATACAACTTTCAAATCCAACTAGTTTTCAACATTGTTGCGACGTCGATATCCGACGTCAATACATCGTTGAAACCTGACGTACATACAACTTTCAAATCCAACTAGCTTTCAACATTGTTACGACGTCGATACCCGACGTTGATACAACGTGGAAACCCGACGTCAATGCAACTTTCAAATCCAACTAGTTTTCAATATTGGTACAACGTGGAAACCCGACGTCGATACATCGTTGAAACTCGACGTAGATACAACTTTCAAATCCAACTAGTTTCCGACATTGCTACAACGTGGTACCTGACGTTGAAACAACGTATTTTCAACGTCATTTTGCCTGCTGGGTGGTTGGCTTCAGGCGTAGAAAGTAGGTAGTAATGTTTCCATCAGTTCTATCAAGAGAGTGTGAGTGTAAGTAAATAGAAAAGCACGCACAGAGTATTTGAAGAAAACATCAAATGCAGAGAAGCGTGACACGTACAGAGATAAAAACAAAGCATCGTCAATGTGCGACAGATCACGGAAATGACAAAAGAGCACCAGATCCCGCTACATTTCAATTTTGTTGACTTCAATGCTGCATTTGATACTATCAGGAGAGGGGCATTGTGGACGATGTTGAAGTCTATTGGAGTGGATCCCAAGATGATATCACTGATTGAAGCTATATATGAATATATGATAATGTTGAATGTGCAGTAGTCATCAACGGTCAGCTTACAGAATGGTTCAGAGTGGAAAAGAAGTGAGACAGGACTGTTTGTTATCACCTATCCTGTTCAGTTTGTTCCTGAAGCATCTCAACAAGACTGAAAGCCAGATTATATGGAGCAATCTATGGTGCGAAAGCTTTGACGCTACGATCACAGGAGATACAATCTCTTGAGGTTGTTTTGATGCGCTGCATGTGGGCTATTAGACACACAAGAATCAGGTAGTTTGGGCATGTCTGCCGTATGCAAAAAGATAACATTTTTAGGCAAGCATACAAAAATACTTCAGAGGACAGCGGGAGATAGTAAAACCACTGAGATGGCGTGACAATATCTGGAATGATACATGGTTCCCGTTGTTGACAGCAGAACGGCATGCCATAAATAGAACAGGATGGAGGGGTGCGACTTCCCGGAGGACAGCGAGGGGTCAATATGGACAATGCTTTTAAGTCAAGTATTGACATGCATTTCTTAAACATTTTCACTAAGAGTACAAGTTGGCAAATATTCAGGTATTTATTTGTGGTATCATGTCATAAAGTCATTGCTATTATTAATTGTGTATGTTAATTTGCGAGGTACATATGATCTCTGCAAAAAGTTACAGTGTACGTTTAGTGTGAGATCCGCCGATCTTGCTATGCAGACAACATGGTTACCGAAGCAAATACTTTGTAATTTATTGCCAAAAAAGAACGCAAATTGCCTGAAAGTGATATAATTTAGTAAAACAAAATTCCTTGACATTTATAAACATTAAATAAGGGCAGACTTGTCTTGAAAATAGCCTTTGATATCCACCATTCGAAAATAGTGGTTTCGATTATTTGCAAATCTGCTCAGAAGACAATTCCAACCTCAATAGTTATTGCAATTGCATTTGCTATGGATATTTAAATATGCAAATAAGTAACCTTGTTAATTCAATACAACCCTCATACGAAATGTGTAATAAGTCATACAGCCTAAATAAACCTTGTCATTTCAATGTCAAAAAGTGACATGCAGCGACATTCCACCACATCTGATTATTGCCAAAAATTGCAATGTTCTCTTCTTTGATGTTGGTTGAATTTTGTTCTGTTAATGTAGTCATACATTACGAAATAAAAGCACCATAATAATTACTATTGCGATTTGTTTGAGGTAGAACATATGTGCCCATATCAGCGAACTTCCACCACTTACCATTATTGTCTCAATTGGTGATGTTCACTACTTGGATTTTGCTGTTCTTTTGCTCTAGTAATGTAGACAGCAACATCATAATTACTATTGTAATTTGTTTGGAGTAGAAAAATACCTTCTATATGTGGCCTTCGAAAAATGTGGTTCGACCGGTCGATTGTAATTATTTGCAAGTACGTTTATAAGACGATCCTGACAACAATATTCATTGCAGTTATATTTGTTATGGATCGTTGAATAAAATATTCAATTGCCTTGCAAGTGACATAATCATATGTATGATTTGTGCAAAGAAAATAAGTTATGCAGCCTACAAAAAGCGTACCGCTACATTTCAGTGCCTTAAAAAGTGTTCATCATTATTGTAAAAAATGGCAAAGTGTAGACATATAGTACAAACTAGAAATACAATCATACTTACTATTGCTATATTTGTGGGTTTACCCCTTTTTTGGCGTAAATTGGCTATTCCATTTCACATTTTATACGCTAAGCTTGAATGTACATTCTTTAAAATAAATGACTCCACCTCTCTATTTCTTTTTCTGTTTTCCCAAACATCACACAACCTGTCAGCCACAAATCAACATCTGATATGTCTTTGTTGTCCCACGATTTAGTTATAATGAATATTGTTGTCAGAATCGTCTTCGAAACGTACTTGCAAATAATTATATATATATATATATATATATATATATATATATATATATATATATATATATATATATATATATATATATATATATATATATATATATATATATATATATATTCTACCGTAATGTTTTATTCGTTTTTTCATAAACTTTTTCATCCCTTGCCCCTATTTTAATCCAGCTTCCGAACAGTTTTCATGATTTTTCTTTACTTATTTATTTGTACTACTGTCGTCTTGTCTTCCTTGCGGCATCATTATAAAGTCCCGTCTGCCCATCTAGTTAACATAATTAAAGGTAAACAGTTTTTATGCTAGAGTCATTATAATATAAAATAAAATATATTAAATTATTCTAAAATATGTTTTAATGTCATCTTTCCTTTTAAATTAAACGTAGTATATATAATAGCTAATACGATATAATAACTAAAATCAGTTTAACGCTTCTTTAATACCACTAGCAAAAATGGGATGGATAACTTTGTAGTTCGTGTTTACCAAATTTCAGGATACCCAATATTATCATAGATTGCTCGTAGAAAGGGTAATACCGGGGAGAATTCCATCAAATAAAACTGAAACGACCCGACCGTGGGGTCTTAGAAAGTTCGACGTCCGAGATGCAAAGCGTCTAGATGCAAACTTACATTCAAGCATGCTCCCGTTTGATTATAATAAGGTTCGTCATCGGAATTATCAGAAACAGTCATTGCTTACATTTGCAATAAGAGCCAACGTCCTGAATGGTGTGATTCAGCGAGTCAACGCAAGCGGTCATCCGACTGTCTGGTTGATATGTTCCACGTGGACACGTCGAACAGTTCTGACCATCGGTCATCGCTCCTTGCTGACAACCAGCTACAAAAAACCCACATGCACAATTATAAGAAGGATAACGTAACGTACACTACGAATATTACAATATATATGTATATATATATATATATATATATATATATATATATATATATATATATATATAAATACAAATATAAACATGTATATATATATATATACAAATATATATATATATATATAATTATATATATATATATATATATATATATATATATATATATATATATATATATGTATATATATATATATATATATATATATATATATATATATATATATATATATATATGTATATATATATATATATATATATATATATATATATATATATATATATATATATATATATATATATATATATATATATATATATATATATATATATATATATATATATATATATATATATATATATATATATATATATATATATATATATGTATATATATATATATATATATATATATATATATATATATATATATATATATATATATGTATATATATATATAACAACATATTTATTTGGTGTGAAGAATATTTTTCAGACGTTTTCAAACAGATCAAATGCTGTTTTGAAAAAAAATCGTTGAACACTGTAGCAATATGTCAGAAGTTACAGTCGTTTTGTCTGATTATATTTGTTGTCTGGGTTTATGTAGATATCTCCGACAGTCGGAATGTTGCTTTTTTGAAACACTGTTTGAGTCAGAGCGCTCCATTTCCATTTTTGGACATTACTCCCGTTATATTGCCGTGTTAGGGAAATTGTGTTTTTTTTACCATAGAATGTGTCCTTGCCACGAGAATGTTGCTCTTTTAGACCAATGAAAGCACGCATTTAGAGCCATAACCCTAACGGAAATTTACTACAGATACCTTGCCAAGCGCAAACGAAATCCATGTATATTTTGTAAAGGTATCATGATGGAAATATAAACTGTAAGAGATGCCAATCAGAATTAATGTGGAGCGGCGCAAACGTAGGTTAGTATGGCGAAACATGCTTTGGATTTTAGAAAATTACGGCTCCATCGTCGCAATCTAACTTACACATCGTTTTCGAACCAATTGTTGTAAATGTTTCATACATATAATGGACACACTATGTTAAACATAACGACACAAAACAAACATAGTTTCGTAATGTTTGTCATGTGCATTCATGCGTACGTACGCCGTTTTGTTTAAGAAGTTAAATATTGACCGTTCATTATCCGCAATAATGCACAATAAGAATCGTTTTAAATCTTCACAAGTTCAGTATCATTTGTACATTTATATAACTTTGTGATGGGTGTCCGCGTCATGCAATAGGCTGCACGTCCATATCATATGCAGTACTACAAGCATTCAGCTATTGCGTTTGATTCCTACCGACTGTCAATAGACATTTCTTTCTTGCGTGGCATCATATCAAGAGCGTTATATGTATTTTATGTTACATTCACCCAGAGAACAATCAGAAGCAGACATTGACCCGCGTCCAGGTGTGGTCAGGTGGTTGGGGCAGCGCTGACAGTCAAAGTGCAGAGCCTCGTCTTTGAAGAAGCCCCGAGGACACAACACACACTGGCCTGTTACGTCGTCGAATTGCAAACCTGATTCACATTGCCCTGTTGACAAGGATAGCACGTTTAAATGAACATTATATATGTGTATATAAAACGACCCGGCCGTATATATATATATATATACATATATATATATATATATATACATATATATATATATATATATATATATATATATATATATATATATATATATATATATATATATATACATATATATATACATATATATATATATATATATATATATATATATATATATATATATATATATATATATATATATATATATATATATATATATATATATATATATATATATATATATATATATATATATATATATATATAATGACTACAGTTAAATAGAGTTGCACAACAGTTTTAATAAAATACATATTTTCGTGGTCAATTATATCAAGGTAACCACGACAATTTTATGTTGTAAATTACATGTCATTTGAATGATTAGATGACAGCCACTTCTTACATTTGCAGTCCGTTATATTATTAGAGCCAACACCCATAGTAGTGTGATTCGGCGGGCAGTCAACGCAAGCGGTCC
>OY759266.1:16221834-16254334 GCA_963662155.1 Lamellibrachia columna
CATTAAAGCTCTGTTTCCGGCTATTATACGCATAATTAATGCGTCGCTCTCCGCTGCTATAGTCCCACAGTCGATGAAGCACGCCATTGTGACACCGGTACTGAAAAAACGAGGCTCTGATGTCAATGCGCTGTCTAACTTCCGCCCAACATCTAACATTTCGTTTGTCGCTAAGACAATGGAGCGCTTCATCTCGAGACAACTGCAACGCTTCCTGAATGAGAATGGCATACTTGGCGTCTACCAGAGTGCCTACCGACCACGCCCCAGTGCGGAAACAGCACTCTTACGTATTCACAGTGATGTGGCTCAAGCGATTGATGTACAAGAGTACTTCTTGTGCTTCTTGATTTAACAGCAGCCTTCGACACAATAAATCACGATATCCTACTACGGAGACTGTATGGCTATGGCATACGCGGCAAAGCGCATGCGTGGTTGGCGTCATACCTATATTGTCGTACCTCTGCCGTGCGTGTCGGGAAAGAAGTGTCTGAATGTACCGTGATGAGATCTGGAGTTCCACAGGGGTCGGTTCTTGGGCCGGTGCTCTTCAACGCCTACATTGCGCCTCTAACGAATTTACTCAACCGACACGACGTACACCACCATCTGTACGCCGCTGATACGCAGTTATACATCGATTTCCCACCGTTTGACCATACAAATGCTCTTATCCGAATGGAGGCGTGCATCAGTGAAGTTAAAACGTGGCTCTATGACAACGGACTGGTTCTCAACGAGAGCAAAACGGAAGCAATTGTCATACATTCATCGAGCTTGCGCAGACCAATACACATTGAGCACGTTGACGTCTGCGGACAATATGTAGTTATATCGACCATCGTCCGTGACCTTGGCGTTGCAATCGATGCTGATTTGTGGATGGTGATGCAGGTGGCAAATGCATGTCGAAGTGCTTACTACCATCTCTCGAGAATTGCACGGGCACGAGGGGCAATGACGATCAGTGTCTGCAAATGCCTTGTCCATGCACTTGTGACATCAAGACTCGACTATGGTAATGCTATGCTCTTTGGCTTGTCTGCTGCACCGTCTAGAGAGGGTTCAACGCTCAGCCGCTCGTGTTGTGATGCAACTTCGACGAGATGATCGGCGATCTATCACTGCTGTCCTGCAACACCTACACTGGCTCCCAGTGAGAAAGCGTATCGAGTACAAATTACTTATGGTTGTACACACGGCACTGTATGCAGGCACGCCAGTGTATCTTGCGTCACTGCTACATCGTCACTCGCCACGCAGGACCCTACGCTCTGGTGGTGGTTTACTTCTTGATGTCCCACGCGTAAACCTAGAACGTTATGGTCGCCGGGCGTTTGCTTGTGCTGGGCCGACATTGTGGAACTCTGCCACTGGAACTACGCGCAATCCAGAACACAAGGCAGTTGTGAAAACTACTGAAGACATTTCTGTTCTTAAACTAATTTAATCAGACCTCATTTAACCTTGGTATTATTCATGCATACAGTTTTACTAATGTATAGTTTTATTTATCTTAGGTTTAATTACCTTTTTAGTATCTTTTTAACTTATTTAATATAATGTAGGCTTTTATTATTTATTATCCAATATGACCAGGTGTTCAGCACTTTTGCAAATCGTTTGCTTTATCATTGCACTTACCTGCAATTTTACTATACATAGGTTTATTTATATACGTATGTATACATATTAGCATTTTGTTTCCTAATTTTACTTTTTATTTATTTCTCTTAAAAGCATCTTTATGTCTCTTAAAAGTTCGCCGATTTGTAATCACCCGTGAACGGGGCACTAGTCCCGGATTTGATGGTGAATAAACAAAGTATATTATTATTATTATATAAATGTTCCCACTAGTGCTTTACCTGTGGCCAACGGTAACGATTTGTAGTTAATCTCGAATCCGTTCCAAGTCCCTGAGCCGTCAGATTCAAAACACACCAACATGGTGTTGTTTGTGGAAAATACATCTCTGGGCAGTGTGTGTCCACGGATTGTCCCCAACAGTGGCGCCGACCTGCTGTCTCCGTCGTACACCGTGAGGCTGTCGCAACACGCCTCGACCGAGAACTCAACGAACTCCAACTTTACTATCTGCACGAAGACACATCAGGCAAATATAAAACGTTATCTAAAGTAAAATTAAGCGAGTGAAAGTAACTGACTATCAAACCTGTATTAAGTTTGTGAAATTGAACGCTAATATACATGTGAACTAGACAACTTGACGATACGCTCCAGCAGCGGATCCAGGGGGGGTCTTAGGGGTCTCAAGACCCCCCTAGGCCACGAAGGAGGGGTCTTAGACCCCCCTGTGTCTGTGGCAAATATTACGGTAAAAGAACACGAAGGGGAGACCGAGATTAGTCCGCCCCCGGGGCAAGTCCGCCAACCGGCTTTTATTCCGCGCCATTGCAGAATTAAGTCACACGATTAAGTCACATGATCATCAAACTACATGCAGCGCAGTGTTCGAAATGACCACTGACTCTTGGTGGTCCCCGAAATTTTGTTTCTTTAAAATCTTCTTTTCAGGCACTGTAATGGCTATTAATGCCTATTTTTGTAGAAAAAACTTGCTTGCTATAATAGCGACTTGTAGTTATTTTACCAACTAAGGTTGAAAGCACTTGTTGTAAGTCGCTCTGAATAAGAGCGTCTGTTAAATGACTAAATTGTGATCTAAGCCATTGTTACTGGAGTAATGCGCTTACAGACACAGTTCTCTGTAATTCTGAGAAGTAAAATGCCAAGATAAAATGTGCCTGAATGACAATAGAGTGAGCTGAATGAATCAGCTAAACTACCAACATAATGATGTCGAATCCTGCAAAAACCGCCAAGTTCTGCGAAAACCGTCGAGTTCTTGTGCGAGATCGATCAAGTTCTCCGAAAACTGTTGAGTTCTGCGAAAACCGTCGAGTTTTAGAACGCACACGCAGCAACAGATGCAACTGCGGAAGGGTAATTACATCGGTACAACGATAAAATGTGAGACCCCCAAGCTTACATTTTTCTTTCTTATGGGATATCCCTCATGCCTTATGGCAGGATCCCCAGACCCCCTCATTTCGAACACTGATGCAGCTGGAAACTGACGTCCACGAGTTGCTGGCTGGAAAGTTGTGAACTAGAATACTAATTTTTGTGACTGAAAGTAATTTGTTTTATTTTGTTTCGATCAAATTTTAGTATTTATAAGTGGCATCGGTTAGACATTTAGAGTGCTCAGTAAGGCCCTTATATCAGAGATATTGTTTGGATTTTGCGTTGTTGCTCTATCCAGTGTCAATGGTATTTAGTTGCCGCCCACCAATTATGTTTCTGTGTTGGGGAACGTCCGCCTGTGTGCTACGGGGCAAGAATGCCCAGGATCACTTGTGAACATAAACACACTAACATGCACTCTAATAAAAACTTCCAACTGTCCAGTTTAGTGTTGTTTTCTAGTAAAAAAAGTGACGAAACCAGATTTTATTTCACAATTTTCTAGCCGATGCAGTGCCAAACGTTGTTTTTTGTTTGCCTGGTTTATTTCATAGATACAACAGAATTTGTGAGGATTTGAAGTTTCTAACAAATGTGTGCACAAACATGACGTTTTTTAACATAAAAATAAAACAAAGCTGAAATGTTCCTGTGTATTTGCTGCTTAAAGTACGTGTGGGGCGAACTTGCCCAGGCCCCTGGGCGGACTTGCCCCGACATGAGGCAAGTCTGCCCATGCTTGGATAGCTCTACTAAGAGTTAGATTTGGATATTGGCTTGTAACAGTTTTGGCATTTTTTATAGCACAACTGTGGACAAGATATTTTCGTTCAATATAAGGCCGAAACTGATCCTAACGTAAACGTAAAGACTGAAGTATTAGCAGCCAGCTAACATTAACCCTTACGTAAGTAAAAGGACACATGTGTCGCCCCCCCCCCCACCCGGTTCGTAAGTAGATGACATATGACTACGACTGACTGAGACCCCCCCTGCAAACTAGCCTAGATCCGCCCCTGCGCTCTCCCGACGGTATGACACATGGTATTTCCCGAAACACTACCATCTCAACGGATTGTACAACTTCTACTTACTTTCGGTTTCATTAAAATTTCTTTTTTATGCATATGCAATTATTTGTGCGCCTTCGATCATTGAGTGTTTATCTATAAGCTATAAGACGGTAGTGCTCATTCGATCATTCCGTGTCCTTCTACGCATTAAAGTTATCGATCTGTTAATTTCTCTCTCAGCTATAAGATTATCTTCTTTGGTCACAAAATGACCAAATAATCTTATAGCTGAGAGAGACATTAACAGATCGATAACTTTTGTTGCTGCAATATGTGTAATATATATATATATATATATATATATATATATATATATATATATATATATATATATATATATATACATATATATATATATATATATATATATATATATATTACACGTATTGCAGCAACAAATGATAATGGCATGTAAAGGCAAGAATACAGCATACTTTATTTAGTTGACTTATCAGTATTCACAAATTGTTATCCTATAACAGTTACCATACATATGACTCTCCAATAACTAACTATATCAGTCTCCAAACGGCATTTGAAAGGAAGAACATTTTCTTAGATTATGCACCATGAAATATAAAAACGGTTTCGTCATTGAACCGTCGTACCATAAAAAAGTGTAACATCGTTTTAAAACAACCTACATCAGTTGAATTGACTTGAATATTCCAACTGCATCTCATGTAGTTAGTATATTGGACGTGGATGATGCCAAAGTTGCCCCTTGGTCCTATCATTGTGATTGCGCTACCATGGCAACCTACGGCAAACCAACAAAAAGGACATATATTTGTTATTAACGTGTATGTGCACTACCTTCCATTATACAACAGCTGTGGAATTGTACATTGTCTACATTGTGTTTACATAGAGAATATGAATGCTAATCTACCATTTTGACAATAGCTTATCTGGAACTAAGAAAATACGAAGGATAAGAACATACACACTCTGTTGGACATAATTTTTTTCCAGACAGCAGAAGAACTTATTCTTGGAGTGGCGTGTTTCCTCCACGTAGAATCTGTAATTGTTTCTTGTAAATTAACCCTGGTGTCGATCTGGTAAACTCTAACTTTGTCGACTGGACGGAACTTAGAATGAGTGCATTGTCTAACCAATTGGCGACGGGTAAATAGTATAATATTATGGATACGTTTCACAGTATCTTACCTCCAGGAACGACAAAGTCCGAATAGTAGATTTGGAAAGCGGAATTCGTGGAGGTGTCGCCAGATGAGAAATGTACGAACAGTGTGTGGGTGCTACTTGTGATGTCTTCAGGAATCGTAGTGCCGCAGACCGTGCGCATCAACGAAGCCGTTGTGTCTTTGCCGTCATATACTTTGATGCTCTCGTAACTACAGCCAGTGCTTTCTTGGAGATGAACGCCGAGGAAGTGTAGGCGCACTCGCTGTAATACATTCAGAAACAAATGTCACAGATGCATTCACAAATTAAATAGCAAGACAAGATCACAAACAAAGAGCTGATGAGGAGGACAGAACAAGACAGCACTAGGCAAGAAATTGAAGAAAAAAGGGCCTGTATAGAGCACACCTCCGAAAACCAGCCAGAAATGTTACGAGACAGGCGCTTGACTGGAACCACAAGGAAAAAGAAAACCGGGCAGATCAAAAACTAGTTGGAAGAGGTCAGTAGCCGATGAGGCAAAGACGCATGGAACCACCTGGAAAGAAATGAAGAAAGCGGCAAACAACAGAGTGCGTTGGGGAAGTATCGTTTCGGCCCTTCGCTCTACCCTGAGGGAAGAGGACTACGGAAGTAAGTAAGTAAGTCAGTCAGTAAGTAAGTAAGTAAGTATGTAAGTAAGTGTTCGCTGTAACAGATCATGGAGTTTTCGGTAATGCATGCAACGGTTCGGTTGAAGCGTGACAGAACATGTTGGTATCTGATTACTGTAAGCTGTAAGTACGTGTGGTACCGGCTTGGGTATACTGATTGGAAACCACCTGACAGAAGGAGGAGGGTGGAATTACGAGAAGAGATTGAAATGATGAAACACCTGAAATAGGAAGTAGAATACTGTTTTGGGCATCTTCAAAGAAAGAACAAGGAGGGATTAACAAAAAGAGCAAGCAAAACAGAACAGGGTGCTAGTAGGAAAAGATGTCGGTCACAATTAAGGAGGATTAGAATACAGAGAGAGCAGGAGCGATCAGGAAGAGCAAAAGGTATGAGACAATGTCAGTAAAGCGAGAGACACGGAGACAGGTTGTCGAGAAGGCAAAACTGAGTTCATAATATGGCCTGCACTTCCAATTGTTTAGTTGGAGAAGAAGAAGACGATTACTGTAGATTCATTCCACTTAGGTCTTTGTGATAATTGTGATAATGTTCTGAATGAAATCAATGTTGCCACAGTACTGTGATATTAACATATATTGCCACATTATTGTGATGTTAACACATGAGTGTATACAATGTCTTCTCACTTTGAATGGATCTACTTGAATCTTCCAACTACATCTCATATCGGTGTGATCGTGATCGTCACTGATGCCAAACGTTCCTGTAGATCCTCTCAATTCAACAAGCGTGCCGGGACATCCTGCAATAAATACATATGTCGTTGAAAATGTCGTTCCTAGCCTGTACTTACAGGTACACTATAACTTTGATGTAACTAATTACAGTTGTTCGTTCAGTACGATGTTCGAATATCTTTCATACATTTATCACAATAGTCTAAACCTTTATTATATATTCGTACTGTCAATTATAAAGATTAAAATTTACCAAGCTAAACGACAGTTTATCTATATGAAGAATTAAATCATATGTGTGGGTGTGAAAATCTACAATTATTATAGAATGACTTAACTGCGTTCTATTGATGGATATGCAGTCAGTATTAATTCAGAAGACACGGTTAGTGTAATGTGACTGAAAGTTGTCTATAATCCACTAAACCACACCGTGTGTGTGTGTGTGTGTGTGTGTGTGTGTGTGTGTGTGTGTGTGTGTGTGTGTGTGTGTGTGTGTGTGTGTGTGTGTCGCGTGTGCGCTCGCGTGTTTGTGCAACCGATGAACTGGAACATACCATCCACTGGGACGAACGCCGAATAGTAGATATTAAAACCACCGGAGGTGCCACTCTGGTCCGTTGTAAAACGCACGAACATTGTGTCGCCACTACTTGCAACGTCATCAGGGACAGTATGTCCACAGGAGGTCTGCAGCAACGGCGCCGACGTGTCATGTCCGTCGTAGATGTTGACGCTGTCGAAGCTGCAGTCAGTGCTCGTCTCGAGCTCAAAGCTGAGAAAGTGTAGCTGCACTCGCTGAAGGAACAGTGATGCGTTAGGGCAATAAACATAAGCAGCATCAAATCACACGTTACAAAGTATCGCAGAGAATACATTACTCTAAAGTACTGCGTACGTTTATAAAATGCAGGTAACCTTTTAAAGGGAAACAAAAGTAATATCTCCTGCTCGATATCTTGCAAAACATTATCATACTTTGTTTTAAGTATAAGTTTATCTGTACCTTGGTAGCGTTGACCTGAATCTTCCACCCACATGTCATGTAGTTGTCGTAGTGGATTTCATTTATACCAATTGTTCCCTTCGGTCCTTGTTTCGTGGCCGGACTTCCAAGGCATCCTGAATAAAGTACAAACGTGCATCACAATCCTCCCA
Organism: Lamellibrachia columna; assembly: GCA_963662155.1. Lineage (NCBI taxonomy): Eukaryota > Metazoa > Annelida > Polychaeta > Sabellida > Siboglinidae > Lamellibrachia > Lamellibrachia columna. Next base: position 16,229,567 of record OY759266.1, read on the forward strand.
TACCTATATAATCTGTCCCAATATTTTATTTATGCCGGTGCCATATATAATAATACCCAATGTAATACCTACCTCTCATACCTATAATAATAATAATGATATCTCGGACATTATTATCAAGATAATAATGAGCCTGAGGGGGTTAATATCTAGATAATAATGACCCCGCCACGCTATGCAAACAGGACACCATATATATCGTAAACAGCGGAAGCAATCATGGATAAAATGTAAAATGCCTAGAAAGAATATAAGATTTCTTCTTTATGTGCCATGTCTGGCGACGTTGACGATCAATATAAAACGTGACCACGATATTCTGCCAATATGAAATACTGATTATTTTCGTAATTTTTGATTATAATTTTATTGTTTCACATTATTCATACACATTGCCCTGAAAGTCGCAGTTTGATCATGCTAATGCAACCCTCACTAAATACCTATAATTTGAAGCATACATGATTTATGCTAATTTGCGTGTTTTCCTTAAAATTAATGTAATATCACCCACCGCCCCGAAAACTAGCTTCCACAGGTGCAACCATCCTATTGGCCGCACAATGTAACGTGCACAAAGATATAGTCAACACTTAAGAAAGAAAATGTTTGCGGTGTTTGCCTCTGATAATGATTTCCAAAGCAAGCGAAAATACCGTTTCAGGCCTATAAAAAACAATGAAAACAAATTAGCTTTGCCTTTTGCTGCTTCTTGGATCTTGTTGCTAATATATTACTCTATCTACAGAATCTGCCTAACACATTATTTTTTATTTATTTTTGAAAAAGTTACTCGTAATGTTACTCGTTTTTGCCGTAATAACTTATATATATATATATATATATATATATATATATATATATATATATATATGAATATATAACGACCGGGAGTACCGATTTTATCTGACACCCGACACGTCAGTAATGAAAATCGGTAGTTTTTACGAGAATATCCAATACTTAGACTTATTGGTTGGATGACCAAGGATTGCGAGACGTATTTAGAGTGTATTGTTGGTTGTTTGATGCATTCAACGAAAATAAAGGTAAAGTATGTTGCAGCGAATAGCAACGTAGTGTGTTGGTTTCCTTTGTAGTATGCTACTATAAACATCACAGTTGGATTGACTGGGGAAACACCGTGCGTTTTAATTTCGTCGGGTTTACAAAAGGAGACGCATCCCAACGTGGCCGGGCTCACTGTTCGACTTATGATGGGTATTACAGTGTATTATTGGTAAGGTTTACGAAGTTGCATACCTAATAACGCTCACGCATATGCCGTGAGCCTCACAGTTTTATATTAAATGTCTCAATGCAAAGGTCTAACATCTTACGCATATTTTCTAGTAATGTAATGTGTGAGACCAAATATGTCTATATATCTCTTTTGATGAAACTGAGACACATAATTTATTTGTGTGTGTGTGTGTGTGTGTGCGTGCGTGCGTGCGTGCGGGCGGGCGTGCGTGCCTGCCTGCCTGCTTGTCTGCCTGCCTGCCGGCCTTTTTTTTTTTTCAAATAACGTACTTTTGGAATACAAGGTTGTCTTCACAAGTCTCCAAATGCTTTTGAAATTCACTAAGTTCACTGGGTTAGGGGACGTCGAGGACCATGGGCCCTGGCTGGGGAAATGTCTCACGCATAAGAGTCCTCCAGGGGTTCACAGCTACGAAGTTGTACTGTACATTATCGTCAGCTGCCAGCATTACCCTAATTCTATTTGCGACATGCTTCCTTCTGCTGTACAGCTCCTGTATGAACATATTTTGCCAACATTATGATAATTTATTCCAATACTATATTGGCGGTTTGCATTACCTTGAGCAGGAAACTTAGATGAGTAGTAGATTCTAAAACCGGAACCGATTGTAAATCCGTCAGTCCGGAAATACACCAATACTCTGTTGTTGACAGTGAATATGTCATTGGGAACGGTAGAGCCACAGAAAGAAGACATAACCGGTGTTGTCCTCCCATCTACGTCGGCAATGTCTACTCTGTCGCACACACAGTCAGAGCAATCTTCAAGCTCGAAGACGAGGAAGTGCAGCCGTACTCGCTGTAAGGTGAAGCTGCGTGTAATGCACTGAAGAACGTTAATTGAAAGACTAATTAACTTTCTTCATATTGTATATGATCTATGATACGGTCTGTACCGACGGCAATACATTGGATGAGAGAATACAAACACATGTTATTAAATGCGTTTGTTCTCCCCCAGGAAACACCAGTACAAACTCATCAACCAATCTGTAAAATATTTAACGATCTCACATTTCAAGCTTCAGGTGACAAGTGGACAAAAACCATTAGCTTATTGAGAGTCCCTAATTAGTAATTTACACACACACACACACACACACACACACACACACACACACACACACACACACACACACACACACACACACACACACACACGCACGCACGCACGCACGCACGCACGCACGCACGCACGCACGCACGCACGCACGCAAACACGCACGCACGCACGCACGCACGCACGCACGCACACACACACACACACACACACACACACACACAATAAACACAAACACGCACTCACACACACACGCACATGCACATGCACACTCACACGCACTCGCACTCGCACTCGCACGCTCTGTTTCTCTCATATAGATCGAACCTTTTTTTGTTGAACTGAGAATTAACACATATTGGAAACCAGTTCAGTTTTTACTAACATACAAAAACAAGACGTAAAAGAGGTCGACATATAGAGACAGACAGAGAGAATAAAACTGTCAAGATGTTTATTATATTGTCTAATGACGAGTATATATTATTAGATATAACATCGATACGTTTATCCAATTTCATACCACCAAAGTAAGTACTGATATATAGTATAAACTACTACCGGAATTGTAGTTGGTGTAAATTGGTTTAATCTATTTCACCTTAGATGGTTCTACTTGAATCTTCCAACTGCATCCCATGTTGTTTTGATATTGATCGTCACTGATGCCAAACGTTCCTTTAGATCCTCTCAACTCCATCACAGTGTCGATGCATCCTATAATAAACACATATATGTTTCAATATGATAACAGCATAATTATTCACGATGTCGTTTGCATTATGTAGGGCCATCTACAGAGTAGGGTATCTGGGTAAGCGTTACGGAGCATTACATGGGGGACGGGGGGAAGCGGTGTTTATGTAACAATAAAACAGTTTTGCTTGTCTAGATGTCAATAATAATAACACTAATTGTAATACCAGTATATGGGTATATTTCAAATGATTTCATCAGGATGCATAAGTGAAGTCTGTAGTGGTGCACACAAAAATATGTCGGAAAAAGCTCTATAAAATACCAGCTTGCTGCATCTGCTGATGCCCTGGAAAAACGTCACCGAGGACTAATATGCTTACATGGACGATGTTAAACTGGAGTGGATTGATGATGAGGCTGTGGACATTCATTGCACTCCCCAACGTCAGAAACATCACTGAGGACGTCTAGTGTGTGGGTAGGAACATATGTAGATGTGAGTGTCGTTTACTGTGTTTTTAGTGTATCAATACAGAGACGGGTTCCCAAGGGCTTCACTAGCACCATTACATGCACATTACATCTACGAAAGTACATAGGCATGGACATTTGTTATTAGTATTTATTAATATATATATATATATATATATATATATATATATATATATATATATATATATATATATATATATCGTTACACATCGTTACAAGGAGGTAAAACAGGTAAAGGTGCATTCTTCTATAACGCGGTATCCAGTCTGCAGGACTGTTAACAGCGATTTAAATTTCGTCCACTGGCAGACCTGTTCATTCGACCAACAACTCGAATTATATATGTATATATATATATATATATATATATATATATATATATATATATATATATATATACATTGTTGTTGTTTTTGTCGTCCTCATTTTCGTTTTCCTTCGGGAGTCCACCTTCTTGTGGTGAGCAAATCATCCATGTTGATCTGTTTAGTTAATTTAGGAAGTTCTTTTTTGAAGATCTTTTGTGGCATTATGTATCTAAGGAAGACGGTTGTTTCAAATATGCTTTAGTCATACGCCAGTATCCTGAACCATATATTAGAAGTTAACTTTGATATAGCATCAGATTCGTTCTTCTAGGTATATAGTTGATCTCCAAAGAGGACGTAGTCTGAAAAATGCACCTCTTGGTCTCTCCCCAAAATTGGGCCATTGTTGACGTTTGATTAAGACATTACATTGAATATGCCTAATTAATGGAAAAAATGTTTTTTCCCAGAAATATTTTATGTTTTATTAAACCGAAAAAGGATATTTATATTCCCAAATAAATTTGTCTTGATGTGTGTCAATGTACATATGATTCATACCTATTGTTTGAAATAAAATCCTACCATAAATCCATATATTGAGACAGTGTTCAATTATTTTGGACTGCCCCTTGGGCTGAAACGATCAGAACCATGGTTTTCAATGGTTTGAAGAAAGTACTTGTTTCTCTACGTTGTTGAGCTAATTTGATTAGGTAGAAATATGATTTCCGATGTAAGTTAGACTCATTCCCAGCAACAACCAATTCTTCGCAGACGTTATTGCAAAACAAACTTTAAAGAAAAACTAGAACCGCGCGATTGTACTTTCTTGGAGCCAGTATAACTGGTGGCAACGTGTCGCGTGAAGTACCTACACCAAGCGACGCTTCCAAATACGCTGATACGGTGGCTCCCAAGCAGGTGGTAGGTAAATATAATCCAGACAGGACGTAAGGAGACGGGACGAAAGGAGATGGGAAGGACGGAAACGAGAGGGACTGAAAATGGAGGGAAGACAACAGGAGCGAAGGCGACGGAAGTGAGTGAGACGGGAGGGAAGGAGAAGGGGGCGAAGGCGATGGAGCGAAGGAGATGGGAGGGAAGTAGACGAATGGGAAGGCGATGCGATCGAGGGAGACGGGAGGGAAAGCGAAAGGAAGGAAAGTGTCACAATAGCCAGGAGACTGGAGGGAAAGGTGACAGGTTGATGGGCGAGAGGGAGACGGATAACAGTCTGCCAGATGACACGACTGCAAAAGGCAAGGCTACGAAAGGGATCCCACGGAAGATATATTCTGAAGTAGTGATAGAGGGGGTTAGGAGGAGAGCGAAGGTGTTTGTGGGGAATCGATAGTTAGGAAAACCGACAGAGTCTTAAACAAGGGGTAACGTGGTAAGTTGCGTGCCTGGGGCAAAAATAGAGGCGATAACTGAAAGGGTAGAAAACGTCATGGATCCGGACAAGGGTGAATCTGTTTTAGTATATATACGGACAAATAACGCAGAGAGGGAGGGTACAACTGCTATATTTAGGAAATGCATGCAGTTAGTCAGAACACTAAAGCAGACGCGGGTTGAGCAGATGATCATTCGGTCAAGGATTTTACCAGTTATGGGAAGAAGGGGACAGGGATATCGAAATTGTCGGAGGGTGGCAATTAACATGTTGGTCCAGCAGCCATGTAGGGAAGAGGAAGTTGGATTTGTGGGGATGTTTTTTGGGAGGGCTGATATGTACGTGAGTGATGGGCTTCATCTAAGTGGAAAGAGTGCTACGTTGCTTGCTGTTGAACTCTCAGCAGCAGTCGACAGTGGCATGGGTAGCATAACAAATAGTTTTGGTAGCAACCATTGTTTAAATTAGAAGCGAAGCGGGGTTACTTCGCAAAGAGTATATAAAAACGAATTAATCCTTATGGTAGAAGATACCTCACATAATTGGCATAACCAAATAAGGACTGCTAGTATACGTAATGTTTAGGAGAGACCGAATAAGAAGAAGGGAAGGGGGAATTATTTTATATATTGCAGAATCTATTCAGGCTCATGAAATAATATTGCATAAGTCTGAATGGAATCTTTAATATATATATAATATCTGTATTATAATTAAAAAGGGAAGATCAGACTGGTACTTTTTGTCGAACGGCTTGTGTACCTCTGCCTCAAACACCTTTCGGGCTTAAACTCCGTGCTCTGAAGAAGGCTCTTCTATCCATTCAAACGATCACCATGAACCCGGACATATTCGTTGAGCAGCACTGCTCGGGGGAAATGTTTTAAGATGTTGGAAACTCTGGATTCTAGTCGAACGATTGCTTTCCAAGAATGGCGTCGAATAGAGTCTAACCCGGATATAAAAATAGGGTGTTCGACAGAGGAAGTCAATGCAGCCCATTTCAAAATAAAGTGCATGGCAGAACTCCTAGTATTCGTCAAACACAAGTCCATTGTGAAGAAACGGTATGACCAAGTGCTGGAGTAACCGACGCTTTATCTGATGGTGGTGCATTTTAAGAATGGCGTGGACGTCCTGGTGCATTAATCTTCATAGTCGATGACAAATTACCTGGCGCACCAACAGTCTTCGCCATGCAAAATGTATTTATCCCCCCTTTTGTTGCCCTACATTCGTCACATTTACTACCTCACCGACTCACCCACTTTGCGGTATCGAAATTCCCACATAATGACCACCATTGTGGTAAGGCACGAGGCTCTCTTTGGAGTTCGGGGTGACTGGCTTGACTTTGAGGCGGTACACGGCAAAGGCCCCTTTGACAGCGTTGTGGGAGCGGCAAAGAGGCGAGCCAATGAGGCAGTAAAGAGAGGTGTTGCATCAATACAGACTGCACAAGACTGTTTTGGGTGGGGTAACACACAAGACACCGTAGTAACCTACCTCTTTACCACATCCGGTCAAGTAGATGGTAGTATGTTTGCGATTTTTTACGTTTTGTATGTATTGAAAGTTCCACAACAAAAATATGTTGTCCATCTAATTCATCCAAGGTTGAATACGACTATATATATATATATATATATATATATATATATATATATATATATATATATATATATATATATATATATATATATATATATATATATATATATGTTTACGACAAATTCTCTCAATTATGTGTTAAACAATGACAACAGTGATTCCTTTGACGGAGAACCCATGACATTCAAATACTCTTCATATATTGATGATGACGAATTAATTGATCAACTCAAAACGAAACGCAACACTTTCACAATTTTAAGCCTTAATTGTCAAACTCTCAATGCAAAAATTTACGAAATCAAAATACTTGTGGAATAGTTCAAATATAATCACTGTTTCTTTGGTGCTATATGTCTACAGGAAACATGGTTGTCCGATAATTCTGATACATCCTTGCTAAGATTAGATGGTTACAACTTGATTTCACAAGGCAAAATCTGCACGACGCACGGAGGTCTTGCTATATACCTAAGTGACAAATATAACTATAAATTATTATCTCTGCATAAATACCCTGAAATATGGGAAAGTCAATTTATTGAAGTATCTGGAAACAAATCACAGAAAAACGTAGTACTTGGAAATGTTTACCGACCACCCAGAGATATAAACGAAAATTACCGCACTTTTATAGATGAATTCACTATTATTTTGAAATCATTTCAAAAGTCCAAAGGTGATGTAATTATTGCTGGTGACTATAATATAAACTTACTAAAAATTAACGAAAAACCATTATTCTGAGAATATTTAGATACTTTTCTTGCACAAGGTTTCTATCTAGTAATAACGCTGCCAACTAGATTTTCTGCACGAAATTGCACTCTTCTGGATAATTTGCTATGCACACTTTCAGGAAATCCGGACAACTATTCAACAGGTATCTTAACAAACTGTATTTCTGATCATCAGCCATACTTCATCATCCTTGACCTCATACATATTCATAAATATGTGCCTAAATGTATCAAATCAAATTCATATGATTTAAACTCTATTATCAATTTCAAAAGGGCTATCGTTTCATCCAACATAATTCAGAAATTAAACAGTGATCGAATATCTGATCCAAATGACAATTATAACACTCTAGACAATGTTATTCAAAAGTGTAAAAATGCATATTTACCTACAAAAATAAAAAATATATAAGAAACATACATATAAAAAATCAAACTGGATTACTATTGCTATAGTGAGATCAATCTATGTTAGAGATCAAATGTACAAACGACTTAAACAAATGCCAATTGAATCAGTACTGTACGACAGTCTTAAAACCAACCTACGCAACTACAACAACATACTTAAGAAAAGCATTAACCTTGCGAAGAAAACATTTTATCAATCCAATTTAGAAAAATATAGAAATAGTATAAAGAAAACATGGTGAACAATCAAAGAGATTATTGACAAAACCAGTCAGCGAAAACAATTACCCGAATCTTTTAATATTGATGGACTTACGGTAAATGACAAATATGTTATTGCAAACATTGTTACGACTTCTTCACTAACACTGGTTTGAAATTAGCACAACAAATATAAACACTACCTACAATACATTGATACACTTGATCATGAAATCCTGTTATATAAATTAAAATACTACGGTCTAAATGCAACAGCTTTGCAATTATAAAAAAAATTATTTATGTAAACATACACAGTATGTGGAATATGACAACGTCAAATCTGATATAGGTTATGTCACTACCGGAGTTCTACAGGTGTCAATCTTAGGGCCCCTCTTATTTATTATTTATATAAATGACATCGTATTTGCGAGTACTGTTTTCAAATCAATAGTGTATGCAGATGACACAACACTGTATAGTACATTAAATAGTCTTCAAGATTCAAACAAACAACAAAATATTAATGAAATAATAAATTATGAATTGTCCGAGATGAGCACATGGTTAAAGGCAAATAAATCTTTAAATGTAAATAAATCTAAGTTCATGGTCTTCTGTACACCGCAGAAAAAGATACGACTGCCAACGTTGCATATTGATGGATCAGAATTGGAATGTGTAGAAGAGTTCAACTTTCTTGGCATCACAATTGATAAATACTTAAATTGGAAGAGCCACATAAATAAATTAGCAAATAAATTTTCAAAATATATCGGTATTATGAAATAGTTAAAAAACATACTACCGCAAAATATAATGTTAGCTATATATAATTATCTTATTTTGTCAAACATAAATTACGCTATATTAGCTTGTGGTTACCAGTTTGATCGGATTTACAAAATTCAAAGAAAAGCTATAAGAACAATCACTCGAAGTAAGTACAATGCCCATACTGAACCTATTTAAGAAGAACTAAAGAACTAAATGTGTTAAAAATAGAAGACATTTACAAAATACAGCATTTGAAATTTGTATATAAGTCTGTAAACAACAACTTGCCAGAGTATTTTCAGGTAATGTCCTTTATCTATCATTCTGAAATTCATAGCCACCACACAAGGCACAGAAACAATTTTGTCATTTCAAGAACTAATTACGAATATACAAAGAGATGCATTCGAATAAATTTAGTGTATATCCTAATGACACTATGAATATAATTAAAAATAAATGTCGCACGCATGGTCTGCATGGGTCCTTCATTTATGCAAAACAAAACTTATTAAAAAATTATAAAATCAAGATTAAACTTTTCCAAAAGTGTGACCCTCCAAAATTCATAAAAAAATCATGAAACTACATAAAAAAATACCTAGTATTATGTTTTTCAATGTTATACTATTTGTATGATTTTGTTTAGCATACATGAATGTATAGGCGTATTTTTTCACTTGACAAATGTTGCATAGCTGCTGCGCCACGTCTGTATTATCATTATAAATTATTATCCTTTTTTCTTACATTCAGTTTAGGCAGGCGAGCTAATTAGCTAAACTTTAATTTGTTCTACATTAAACATAAGGTGGCTCTCACGCTAGCGACATATGTTATGTCTTAGTGAGAGTCTCCATTGATTATATTCTTATATCATTCTATATGTGTATGTATGGATTTTTGTTTGTTTAATTTTAGTAAAAAATAAAATGATTCTCTCTCTCTTCTCTTTATTGCGACTTTGCGTATACCGGCCGCCCTTAATGCATCACGCGGTAGTGCAGATTACTCGATTTCATAGAACGGCGCATGCGCTTTACGGTCGCGCTGGTTAAAACGTCAGCCCCCAGCTAACCGGGGAATTGACCAAAATATCCCACTTGCAGAAAACATTCTGAGTAAACCACTGTCGTGATATTCTTAATTTTAGCCATGACTGTTGTTTCGCTTAAAATAATGTTACCCGTAATGCAATGATAACATTTACCTTCGACTGGAGTAAATGCTGAGTAGTAGATACTGAAACCACCGCTGGTGTCACTGCAGCCTGTCTTGAAATACACCAACACTGTGTTGCCACTACTTATCGTGTCGCCAGGGAGACTGTCTCCACAGAAGGAACGCAGCAGCGGCGTTGACGGGTCTTTTCCGTCGTAGATTTTAACGCTGGCTGTGCTGCAGTCAGCGCTCGCCAGGAGGCCAAAGCTTAGGAAGTACAGCTGCACAAGCTGTAAGAAACAGTGATATTTCAGGGTAATAAATGTTGTGCTTCTCTTATATAAGTTAAATGCAAGTTAACCCACTTAAACTACAGAACAATTTCCCTGATATACATTCCAGGTAATGTCTTCTGCAAGACGACACTCATAAGAACAGATGACAACATAGATGCACATCTATAAACGCAGTTATGGTTCAGGAAGAGCAGAGAGACAGTAGATGCTAATTTTATAGTGCGACCGGTCACGGAAAACGCAAATGAACAATAGGTCCCACTGCATTTCAATGTTGTATACTTGTGTTGTTGTATACAACGCTGCATTTTATGTTATCTGGAGAGGGGCATCATTGAATATGTTGAGGTATGTTGGAGTGGATCACAATATGACATCACTGACTGAATGTCATCAACGGTCAACTGATAAAATGGATTAGAGTGGAAATAAAAGTGAGACATGTTTGTTTGCTATGCTGTTCAGATTGTTCCTAGAGTTCGTCATGGCAGACTTGAACAGTTTATGCAAGAAGTTCAAGCTAGATACCAACATCAGCTTTGACATCAGATATACATATGACACAACACTGATGTCTATCGTGTTCGAGTAGCCACAACTCTCGACTGAGACACGCCAAGTGGCCTGTAGCAAATGGGGCATGAAAATCAACTTCTCCAAATGCAAGGTCATAATATTAAACAAATACATTGAACAAGGTCGATTTGTTTACTTTTCCCACAGAGGGTGGCTCTCATTTCCAGATAATAACATCACTGGCCTCATTCGTATGATTTGTTGATGTCAATATCTGCTCCTCCTTGTTTTCAAACTATGCTTCCCAGATAGGTGAAATTATCAGTGGTTTCCAGTTCTAGTTATCTTGATCGAGATAGATTGATAGGGGATTTATATGGTTCAGCCCCTATGTGTGTGTGTGTGTGTGTGTGTGTGTGTGTGTGTGTGTGTGTGTGTGTGTGTGTGTGTGTGTGTGTGTGTGTGTGTGTGTGTGTGTGTGTGTGTGTGTGTGTGTGTGTGTGTGTGTGTGTGTGTGTGTGTGTGTGTGTGTGTGTGTGTGTGTGTGTGTGTGTGTGTGTGTGTGTGTGTGTGTGTCTAATGATTGTGATAGTTTTTCAGGGTTTGGAGATTGCCGTACATTTATAAACTTTCAACTCCTGTGTTCACTGATACGTAAACAGGAAATAAACATGATGAAGACAAATATATTGATCGTTATATTTTATCTTGTTCAAATTTTTTTGTATTTCTTTCTTATTTTGACACAAATGTGCCTTACTTCATACTTGTTTGTATCTTCATACTACTAATGATTATCTGATTATCTATATAAATATTTTTCATAATTTTCACTGGTCGTGTGGCATATATGGCACAAAATTAGTTTTTCATACAGTGTCTGATGACGGGTAGTTTTACCTTGGATGGTTCGACATTAATCCTCCAACCGCATCTCATGTTGTTGTGATATTGATCTTCGCTGATGCCAAGCGTTCCCTTAGATCCTCGGAGTTCGACCGGAGGGTCGGTGCATCCTGCAAGTAGGCAGAAGAAGACGTATGTCTATGATGTGCGTATATTTGTTCGGACAGAAGGAAAGGTGACGAGTGGGTGCAACATGGCGAATGTGGTAATTGGTAGAGTTGGGCAGTTTCACGCGATATATTACCCAGTGGTACATCTTTGTAGGAGCCCAGTTTTGTATAAAAGTTTCCATAACAAATTATACTTTTCAAACATATTTTACTTATAGTTCGTATTAACATTACTAAAAATTGTGAAATGGAAACAAATAAACATAATTTAACTGGAAGTGTTGCCACCGTGGCATTTGGTGTTTTATTAGTATATTTTCTTAAATTGTTGTACTTAAAATATATTGTTGTAAGTGCAGTTTTGTCATACCTTCGACTGGCATGAACACTGCGTAGTAGATTTTGAAGCCTTTGTACGTGTTAGCACTGTGCTGCTTGAAATGCATGAATTGAACGAGTACTGTGTTGCCACTGCTTGTAACGTTGCATGGAAGGTTGTCTCCACAGAAGGAATGCAGTAACGGCGCTGACGTGTCGTTTCCGTCGTAGATTTTGATGCTGGCTGTACTACAGTCAGTGCTCGCCAAGAGGTCAAAGCTGAGGAAGTGCAGCTGTACGAGCTGTAATAAATTGATGCTTTAGGGTAAGAAATGTAAGAGTAATGCTCGTCTAAAGGTTGTATTCGGAAATACATAGTCCGAATATCATCCACTGAGACAAACAGGCATACAGATAGACAGACAAACAAACATAGATGATGCAGAGACAGAGAAGAGACATATACATACACAGAGACCGCCAGACAGACTGTTGTATGGTGATGGGTAGTTTATGTTACGTTTAATATCAACAATATATGTATAATATCAACATGTGTAGGCTCATAACCTTGGACGGATCGACTTGAATCTTCCAACTGCATGTCATATAGTTGAGGGTTTGATCGTCACTAACGCCAAACGTTCCCACATCTCCTCTCGTTTCGGCCGGGGTTCCAAAACATCCTGTTATAACGCAGAAATGTTTTTGAGATACAACCATGAAACGCCTATCATTCAAGCGATTCGTCAGGTTGGTATGGTCGGTATACAGGTGTCCGAAGAAAGTTACCTCACCGCGGAATAAATATAACCCAACACACAATGGCTCACCGAGTAAACATAACCCAACACACAATGGCTCACCGATATAATTAAACAATATTTTGTTTAATTTTTTATTTCATGGACTTCGTAAATATGACAAGGCATGACGCACTGACAATGCAATGAGTGATGATGATATGACGCGACGAACCCTCATTCTCTTTTGATTCTAAACTGCGGGGCATTGATAGTGGTGTCACCATAGACAGCGCTATCATTGTGGACAAGGCAAGTGCGCTAGAAACCGTGTCAATTAGTGTTGTATTAGTATGCTCTTACATTGTTGTACTTAAAATATATTGTAGTTTTATCATACCTTCGACCGGGGCGAACACTGAGTAGTAGATTGTGAAGCCTTCGTACGTGTTAGCACTGCCAAGTTTGAAATGCATGAAATACACCAGTACTGTGTTGCCACTGCTCATTATGTCGCCAGGGAGACTGTCTCCACAGAAGGAATGCAGCAACGGCGCTGACGTGTCGTTTCCGTCGTAGACTTTGACGCTGGCTGTGCTGCAGTCAGTGCTCGCCAAGAGGTCAAAGCTGCGGAAGTGCAGCTGTACGAGCTGTAACAACATTGATGCTTTAAGAAATGTAAGAGTCGTGCTCGCCTAGAGGCTGTACTTGGACATACATAGTCCGTCTATCATTCACTGCGGCACAAACGTGTGTTCACATATTCACTGGCGTGCGCACTCTCCAACGGACGTACACAAACACACGTACGTATACACGCACATACGCAATGTGCACACGCATGGACGTACGCACGCACGCATACGCGCGTATTGATCACAGTACTGTTGTACTATTATTTGCTACACTGTTTAACTATGTAACACAATGTCCAACTGCAACAACTTCATTAGACTTTTTTGTGATTTTCATTTATAACAAGGATATTAAATGTTAGATCGGCAGCAATATTTTGAGACAAACAAGAGTTTTTAACTAAATGCAATGGTGGGTAAACGCATACAACTACCAGGGTTCACTATTATTCACCGATTGGCGTTAAGCAAGAAAGAGAAGACAGAAGAGCTGGAGATAGATTATATATATATATATATATATCTATATATATATATATATATATATATATATATATATATATATATATATATATATATATATATATATATATATATATATCTGTCTGTCTCTCTCTCTCTCTCTCTCTATATATATATATATATATATATATATATATATATATATTATATATATATATATATATATATATATATAGAGAGAGAGAGAGAGAGACAGAGAGAGACAGAAGGAGAGAGGCAAAGAGAGAGGGGAGGGAGAAGTAGAGGGAGACGGAGACAGACAGATAGAGAGACACACAGACAGACAGAGACAAACTGTGTCATATACTGCCTGATGATGGGTAATTGATGTTATGTATAATATGTAAGCTCATTACTTTGGAGGGTTCGACTTGAATCTTCCAACTGCATGTCATATAGCTGAGGGCTTGATCGTCACTGATGCCAAACGTTCCCATATCTCCTCTCATTTCGGCCGGAGAACCAAAACATCCTGTTATAAATGCAGAAATTTGTTTTACATACAAGCATGTAACGCCTAACAATCTATCATTAAAGGATTCGTCAGGTCGGTATGTGGCAGATGTCCGAAGTAAGTTACATTACCGCGGACGAGCGCACTTATTTAAATAGTGGTGATTTTATGGAAATTGGCCTGGTCGACTAGTCCCCGACTGGGCCTATAAAATGCTATATAAACCGATACACGTTGCGCGCAGACTAGGCGCACAGATAGAACCAAACAATATTTTGTTTTATTTTTATTTGATGGACTTCGTAAATATGACAAGGCATAACGCACTGACAAATTAATGAATGATGATGCTGTGACATGACAAACGCTCATTCTCTTCTACAATCTCTTGAAGAAGAAAGAAACCCGTACGTTTCTGATACTTGCCTGTGGAACATTGCTAGTGGTGTGACAACAGAGGGCGCTGTAAATGTGGACACGGCAAGTGCACCGGAAACACTATCTTGGAATAGATGAACGGGAAAGATTAATGGCGAAATGGTTCAGATTGGCCCAATGTTACTCTTGCAATCACTCACCATAACAACAACTAATGACATGCCTCTGAGCAGGAACGCTATTCAAATACCAGTCCATAGAAGACAGGTTGGTGCACTCATCTTGTTCCACAACATAGATGCACCACCTATTCAGTAGCTGCTACCTACTCACCCTATTGTAGGGCGAAGAGCCACACAGGCATCTCACCACACAGTGTACGTGGCAATTGAAACTCCAAACACACCTGTCTGCCATAAGATATTCCTACTGACCGACTCATGTATCTGGAAAATCTCTCAGAGGAATCAGTTACCATCACGGAGAGAACAGTTCTTCCTTTGTGTCTAATATCCCTTCCAACCCAGAGGGACAGCTGGTAGAGACCACTTTTGCTTAAGCTGTTTCCATAACAAATAATGTTGTTTTTAAAACACATTTCACCTATTGTTAGTACTAACATTAGTAAAACCATTAAGGATGGAACACATCAATATAGTTTAACTGGAAGTGTTGCCATCATGATAATTTGTGTTGTACTAGTATGCGCTTAAATTGTTGTACTTAAAATATACTGTATGCAAATGCAGTTTTATCATACCTTCGACTGGGATGAACACTGAGTAGTAGATTTTGAAGCCATTGTAAGTGTTATCACTATCATGCTTGAAATACACCAGTACTGTGTTGCCACTACTCGTAACGTCGCCAGGGAGAGTATCTCCACAGAAGGAATGCAGCAACGGCGCTAACGCGTCGTTTCCGTCGTAGATTTTGACGTTGGCTGTGCGGCAATCAGTGCTTGCCACGAGGTCAAAGTGGAGGAAGTGCAGCTGTACTAGCTGTGAGAACATTGATGCATTAGGGTACGAAATGTTAGAGTCGTGCTCGCCTAGATGCTATACACGGACAAACATAGTCCGTCTATCATCCACTGCGTCACACAAATGTGCTCACATATATGCTCGCAAACGCACTCTCCAACGCACGTACACAAACGAACAAACAAACAAACAAACACACACACACACACACACACACACACACACACACACACACACACACACACACACACACACACACACACACACACACACACACACACACACACACACACACACACACACACACACAAACGCACGCACGCACGCACGCACACATACAGAGTTGTTTCATTTATGGTGAGATGTTTATCAGGTATGAGATAAAATATGTTAAATGTTAGAAAAACAAGAAAAAAATGGTCAGCAATATTTTAAATCTAAACAAGATCTATTAACTAAAAGCAAAGATGGGGGAGGGAAGGAAAGATAAGGGGAGAAGGAGACATACATACATACATACATACATACATACAGACAGGCAGACAGACATACAGACAGACAGGCATACAGACAGACAGACAGACAAACAGACAGACAGACAGACAGAGAGAGAGAGATAGAGAGAAATTGTGTCATACAATGTATGACAATGGGGAGTTGACGTTACGTTTAATATTAGCGTGTATAAGTTAATTACCTTGGAATGTTCGACTTGAATCTTCCAACTGCACGTCATATAGTTGAGGGTTTGATCGTCACTGATGCCAAACGTTCCCATATCTCCTCTCATTTCGGCCGGTGAATCAAAACATCCTGTTATAAACGCAGACATTTTTTTGAAATACAATAATGTAAAGCGTAACAATGCATCATTAAAGAGAAAGTGAGGTCGGTATGTGGCAGGTATCCGAAGAAAGTTACGTTACCACGGACGAGCGCATTACATTCAATACAGGTGATTTTCGGGGTGTTTGCCTGGCCGACTAGTCCCCGACTCGGCCGAAAGGAATACTGTATAAACCGATACGCATTGCAGGCCCAACGATAGAATAAAAAAAATTTTTACACTTTGAAAATATAATAAGACGAACTGCACTGATAATTTAATGATTTATCATGTTGTGACATGACAAAACCAGAATAACCCTATGCTGGACACTGGATGGGAAGCGGAAAAGAGGTCGTCCCAAGGAGACCTGGCAAAGTACAATGGAGAAAGAGATGAAGGTATGCGGACTGACCTGGGAAACCATCACCAGACAGGCCGCAAACATACAGCAGTGGCGCTCTCTTGTGGAAGCCTTATCTGCCACTTGAGGTACGAAGAAGACTGAGTGAGTGAGTGATATGACAAACGCTCATTCTGTTCTACCATGACTCTGAGCATGACCACTAGTCCGTAGGAGACAGGTTGGTGAACTAGTTTTGTTCCACAACGGAGATGCACCACCTATTCAGTAGCTGCTACCTAATCGTCCTATTGTAGGGCGAAGAGCCACAAAGGCATCAACATCTCACCACACAGCGGACGTGGCAATTCAAACTTCTAACACAGCTGTCCGCAAGAGGGCATTCCTATCGACCGATTCGTGTATCTGGAAGATCTCTCAGAGGAAACTATTACCATCGCGGAGAGAACATTTCTTCCTTTGTGTCTAGTGTCACTTCCAATCCACCAGAGTGGAGAAGGACAGTTGGTAATGGTAAGCCAGGGAGAAATCATACATAGAAAATAGCGTACTGTGACAAGACAATAGTCTTGCTCTCCATAATTATTCAAATAATGCAGAGGAAGAAGAAATATATGTATGTTGCGCGGAGACATGTTCGGACATTAAGAAGAGTGAAGGATATCAGTGGCAGATTTTAACATCGACTTACTTAAGACTGAAGACCACCAAACAACATATTTTATCCATAATACGTTTGCCAATGCATTCTTTCCAACAATTAGCCAACAATATCATAACCAACATTCATTAATATTCAATAACATCTGGTATCCTATATAATGACATATCATATCATTTCAGGATATTTAGCTTTTATGAATTAAAGGTAAAAAGAGAAAATAAGTCCAATGTTTACAAACACATAACTAGCTCAGTTAACATAAACACATTAAAAACACAATTACACACTTAAAACTGGGAGGAGGTGTACAAGGATCAAAACCCCTGCACTTCATATGATACCTTTCTGGAAATACTAAACACACAAATGAATGAATGCTTACTGTGGAAAACAGTTAAGGTGAAAACCTGCAAAAGCGAATGGCTCACGAAAGGAATATTGATATCATGTAGGCCAAAAAATAACCTGTTAAAAATTGTATGTGCAACCCTACTACCGAAAATGAGATTATTAAAAAAAATTACAAAAAAACAAATTGACTCATGTAATCAGACAGTCAAAGAAACAATATTTTAAAGAAAAGATACATTTTATTTATATAAAATAATTGCAAGAAAACATGGAGCACGATCAAATAAGTTTTAAAGTCCAAAAACAATAAATATGTAATAAATGAGAATTGTTTTGACATTAAACGGTACCTACTGTACAGACAAAAGGGAAATAGTGGACCATTTCAATAATTATTTTACCAACATAGGGCATCGCCTTAATATAAACTTGATACAAACAGGAAATGATCCAACACAATTTATTAATCAAGTTTTACAATTACATGTGGAGTTCCACAAAGATCTATATTAGATCAAATACTCTTTATTTTACATATAAACAATATTGAAAATATATCAAATATCCTAAATCCTATACTGCTTGCAGATGACACAAGTCTATTTCATGCTCATACATACTTCAACACTCTCATCGAAGAGGTAAACATAGAAATACTAACAAAATCTCAACATTGTTCCAAACCAATAAAATTTCCTTAAACATCAAAACAAATTTTATTATTTTCGCATCAAAAGGGAAACATACAATATCAGCAGTGCCTTACGAAGAAGGAAAGAATGAAGCATATAAAATTCACAAAATTCCTAGGAATATTCAGATGAACACTTAAACTGGACACACATATTGACAACCTATCAAAACAAATAGCACGGAATGTGGAAAAACTTAAAATTTAAAAATGTTCTCCGTATGTATATATTGAGAACTATTTATTGTTCATTCACATTTGCAATATTGCCCTCCATTGTGGGACAATTCATATTAATATAATAATAATAATAATAATACCTGTATTGGTCCAAAAACATGGATATACATTTGATAAAACTACGGCAAGGAGTTAAAAATACAAAGTACAAAAACCTGCAAGAAAAATACTCAACTTAAAACTTAGATTTGTAAAAAAGAACCAGCAAGAACATGTATGTATAAAGTTCTATAGTTCGCACATACCCCTCTGTAATTTAGCGATCATGAGATGAGGTCCCTGACGGATGGTACAAAAAATCTGCTGTAATGGGCAGTGCGTGCAGAAATAGACAGATACCGCCTGCCTGATCTCGCTGGAATGAACGTAGTGTGTAGCGGATGTGTTGCATCGCATAAGATGTTTTCTGTCTTCTTTGTCATGTAATGACAATGCAAGCTGCGAAGTGGTGTAATATGGATGGATTTGGCAGCTTGTTTTACCACACGCTCTATCTTGTTTTCACCTGAGAGTGAGCTATGGTAGCACAGAAAACAATAGAAAAAAACTGACTGCACTATTGCCTGATAGAAGGCTGACAGCACACTTTGACTAACCTCAAACTTTGAGAGTTTCGTCTATGATGACACCCAGATATTTATAAATGGTAGCGCGCTCTACAGTTTTGCCATTAATAATCAGTAGTGGTGGTGGATTTCTAATTCTCCTAAAGTCAATTACAATTTCTTTGGTTTTCTTTACATTGAACTGCAGAACAAGTTTGTAAAAACTTAAGCAAACTAAGAATTCTACAGAAGAAAGCTATTAGGATAATCGCAAATTTGAATTACATAGCACACACTGATCCTCTATTTGCAAAGTTAAAACTTTAAAAAATTGGATGATCTCTAGTTATTTTTATGTATAAAGCAGCGAATAGCCAACTCCCAGATTCTATGGCATCAATGCTTAAGCGAACACAAGATAATCCACGAATATAATCTAAGAAAGCAAAATGGCTATTACATCAAAAACATAAGAACAAACAGCAGGAAATTTAGAATAAATTATTCAGGACCTGGAATGCATTACCTAGTAAATTACAACAGCTCAGCAGCGGATCCAGAGGATGTCTTAGGGGTCTCGAAAACCCCCTAGGCCATGGAGCGGGGTCTTAGACCCCCCTGTGTCCATGACAAAATTACATTAAAGGAACACGAAGGGGAGACCGGGACTAGTCCGCCCCCGGGGCAAGTCCGCCAATTGCCAACCGGCGTTTATTCCGTGCCTTTGCCAATTTTTTTTATTTCGGTCACACGACTAAGTCACATGATCATCAAACTACATGCAGCGGGAAACTGGCGTCCATGAGTTGCTGGCTGGAGAGTTTTTGGTGACCGAAGGTATTTTTTTTCGATCAAATTTCAGTACTTATAAGTGGCATTTGGTTTGACATTCACAGTGCTGAGTAAAGCTCTTATATCAGAGCTATTGCTTGGATCTTGCGTTGTTGCTCTATGCAGTATCAGTGATATTTAGTTGCCGCCCACCAAATATGTCTCTGTGTTGGGCACGTCCGCCTATGTGCCACGGGGCAAGTTAATCCCTAGGGTATCTGATGAAAAAAGATCAAAAGGATCACTTTTGAACGTAAACCCACCAAAACGCACTGTTATAACAAATAAACTTCCAATTGTCCAGTCAAAAAGTGGCGAAACCAGATTTTGATACCATTTTCTAGCCGATGCAGTGCCAAACCTTGTTTTTTGTTTGCCTGGTTCATTTCAGAACAGAATTCGTGAGGAGTTTAAGTTTATAACAAGTGTTTTTGACATAACAATAAGACAAAACTGCACTGTTCTAGTGTATTTGCTGCTTAAAGTACGTGTGGGGCGAACTTGCCCCGGCCCCTGGGCGGACTTGCCCCGACATAGGGCAAGTCCGCCCATGCTTGGGTAGGTCTACTAAGAGTCATATTTGGATATTGTCTTGTAGCAGTTTTGGAATTTGTTGATAGCACAAATGTGGGCAAGATATTTTCGTTAAATTTAAGGCCGAAACTGATCCTCTAGCTCTACAAATACAGTCTCCAGATCTATTAGAGTGTCCAATGGGGGGACTTTTCCCAGTCTCCCCTATATAGGCCTACATCGGAACTAGTGTCAATGTAAAGACTGAAGTATTAGCAGTTGGCTAATATTAACCCTTATGTAAGTAGAACGACACATGTGTCGCCCCCTCCCCCCGGTTCGTAAGTAGAATGACATCTGACTACGACTGACTGAGACCCCACTTGCCGACAAGCCTAGATACGCCCATGCAGCTTGTATCCATTAACCAATTTAGGAATAAAATTAAAGAACTGTCACACTCTAAATATCAATGAATTTACAGAAAACACTTTGCTAAAATAAACACTTTGTATTTGTACAAAATTTACTCTACATCTACCTTTATTTAACATGGTAGAGAAGACCATGTGTTTCCCGTTAATGTAATATTTAATGCAGTCAGGATCTTGTATTGCTTAAAGTATATATGCTCACATTTTACTGTATTAATAAAGAGTTAGTGTATTATTCAATAATTCAAAGTAAAAGTTGAATGTTGATATCTAAGCAAATTTTTTGGGATTCACTGTTGCTTTAATTTTATGTAATTTTTTATTTTACCATAACAATAGTACTTCATTTACTGTGCATACCAATGTACACAGTGACAAGTGATGGAATACATAAACATAGTTTAACTGGAAGTGTCGCCACAGTGGCAATTGGTGTTGTATTTGTTTTCTCAAAAAATGTTGTACATAAAATATATTGTACATCAATGCAGTTTTATCATACCTTCGACAGGGATAAATACTGAGTAGTAGATTCTGAAGCCTTCGTTCGTGTTAGCACTGTTATGCTTGAATTGCACCAGTACTGTGTTGCCTCTGGTTCTGCTCGTAACGTCGCCAGGGAGACTATCTCCACAGAAGGAATACAGCAACGGTCCTGACTCGTAAATTCCGTCGTAGATTTTGACGCTGGCTGTGCTGCAGTCAGTGCTCGCCACGAGGTCAAAGCTGAGGAAGTGCAACTGTACGAGCTGTAACAACATTGACGCTTTACTGTAAACAAATGTAAGATTCATGCTCATGTTTATTAGTTATGAGATAAACTATATTAAATGTTAGAAAAATAAGACCGGCAGCAATGTTTTGAGACAAAACAGAGCTATTAACTAAAGACAATGATGTGTGAGAGAGAGAGATACAGATAGAGAGAAGAGAGAAAGAGAGAGAGACATAGACACAGAGTATATATATATATATATATATATATATATATATATATATATATATATATATATATATATGTCTGTCTGTCTGTCTGTCTCTCTCTCTCTCTCTATATATATATATATATATATATATATATATATACGTACGTATATATATATATATATATATATATATATATATATATATATATATATATATATATATATATATATATATATATATATATATATATATATATATATATATATATATATATATATATGTATATATATATATACGTATATATATATATATATATATATATATATATATATAGAGAGAGAGAGAGAGAGAGAGAGAGAGAGAGAGAGAGAGAGAGACAGACAGACAGACAGACAGACAGTCAGTCAGATCGACAGACAGCACAGAGACATACACACAGACAGACAAACAGAGACAGAATGTGCCATAAAATGATGATGCGTAGTTTATGTTACGTATAACATTAAGGAGGGGGAAGGGAGGGAGGAAGGAAGGGAGGAGGGAGAGAGGGAGGGAGGGAGGGAACAGATAAATTGTATCATTTAAGGGAGACGGAGACAGACAGATAGATAGACAGACATACAGACAGACAGACAGCATCACAGACAGACAGGCAGACAGGTAGAGACAAATTATGTCATATAATGCCTGATGGGTAGTTGATGTTACGTATAATATCAACATATGTAAGATCAGTACCTTGGACGGTTCGACGTGAATCTTCCAACTGCATGTCATATAGTTGAGATTTTTATCGTCATTGATGCCAAACGTTCCCATGTTTCCTCTCATTTCGGCCGGAGAACCAAAACATCCTGTTATAAACGCAAAAATGTGTTTTGAAATACAACCTAACGCCTAACAATGTATTATTAAAAATATTCATAAGGTCGGTACGTTGCAGGTGTCCGAAGAAAGCGGACGAGCGCACTAAATTAAATAGGGATGTATTTTATTGGTGTTTGCCTGGTCGACTCTTCCGCAACTCGGCCGAGAAATGTACTACATTAATCGATACACATCTTGCGGAGAGCAGGCGCACCGATAAAACAAAACAATATTTTATTTTATTTTTTATTTCACGTACTTCGTAATGATTACAAGGCATGACGCACTGACAATTGAATGAATGATGACGCTGTGACACTATAAACGCTCATTCTCTTCTACCATCTCTCGAAGAAGAAAGAAAACCGTTCATTTCTGATTCTTGCCTGTAAAACATTGCAAGTGGCGGAACAGCAGACAGCGCTGTAAATTTGGACACGGCAAGTGCACCGGAAACACTATCTTGGAATAAATGCCGCTGTAGAGTACTCATTCAAGAAGAAAGGCCAGTTGCTTAAGTCGTCGGTCAAGATTAATGGCGAAATAGCTCAGGATGACCCTGTTATTATTCCAACGACTCACCATAACTAAAGCAGCAACTAACGGCATGATTCTGAGCAGGAACGCTATTCAACCACTTGTCCGTAGAAGACAGGTTGGTGCACTCGTTTTGTTCCACAACGGAGATGCACCAACTATTCAGTAGCTGCTACCTACTCACCCTATTGTAGGGCGAAGAGCCACAAAAGCACTAACGTCTTACCAAACAGCGGACGTGGCAATTCAAACTTCAAACACAGCTGTCCGTAAGATGACATTCCTAACGATCGATTCTTGTATCTGGAAGATCTCTCAGAGGAAACAGTTACCATCGCGGAGAGAAAAAAAACGTTTCTTCCTTTGTGTCGAGTGTCATATCCAACCCTCCAGAGTGGAGAGGGATAGCTGGTAAGCCAAGGAGGAAATAAACATAGTTTAACTGGAGGTGTTTCCACTGTTATAACTGATGATGTATTACATTGTTGTACTTATAGTGATTATATTGTATTTAAGTGCAGATGTATCATACCTTCAACTGGGATGAACACTGAGTAGTGGATTTTGAAGCCTTCGTATGTGTTAGCACTGTTAAGCTTAAAATGCATGAAATGCACGAGTACTGTGTTGCCACTGCTTGTAACGTCGCTAGGGAGACTGTCTCCACAGAAGGAATGCAGCAACAGCGCTGACGCGTCGTTTCCGTCGTAGATTTTGACGCTGGCTGTGCTGCAGTCAGTGCTCGCCACGAGGTCAAAGTTGAGGAAGTGCAGCTGGGCGAGCTGTAAGAACATTGATGCCTTAAGGTAAACAAATGTAAGAGTCATGCTCGTGTATAGGCTGCCTATCAGCCACTGCGTCACACAAGCGTACACACATACTCGTTCGCGCACGCACTCTCCCACGCACGTGCATATACACACGTACGCACGCACGCACGCACGCACGCACGCACGCACGCACGCACGCACGCACGCACGCACGCA
>OY759266.1:16259334-16328794 GCA_963662155.1 Lamellibrachia columna
AGCGTGTATATATGTGCTGCCTACGAAGTATCCCTCACTCGAATGAGAATCCGGGATCAAACGGTTCCAGGGCCTGTGTTCGTCTAAACACGGAAGTGGATGTTATCTGTATAAAACAGTCATACGTAATCAACTGTTGTGGGTCTAGAATACGAGATCATTTGAAATACGAGATCACTGAAAGTTGGTTCTTCCTGATAAATAAAGCATAACGAGCAACTAGTATTACCAGCTGTAAATGGAAACAAGTGGGGGTAAACAATGGATAAGAGAAAAGGGTATATGTGTCTAGTGTGTTGCCCATGTAGCTTGTTTTTTCTCTCTTATGCAAGTCATTTGTTAGCTCATATGTCAATGGGCGGTCCTTTGCCAGCATGGTTGATTTTGTTTGTTTTGGGGGTGCGTTTTTAGAGAACGTGGAACTCTTGGGGTAGTCTAGGAAAATATTCTAGTTTAGACCCATTTTTATTCATTAAAACACAACATCTAAAATGAGATCATAATAGTATAATATCTTTACTGAATCGAGTTTCATATTTTCTCGCATGGTTAAGAGGGGTCGGCAACATGAGGCCAGGCCCGCGCGTCACTTGCTGCCGACGGAGCAATTTTTTTATCCGATCCGCGGCCCACCCAACCATCCCTCCGATGTGGGTATATAAAATAAATAAATAAATACTACGTCACGCCTACTCTGACGTCGACACTGCATTACATAGGTGTCAAAACAGTCGTATTTTTCTGGGTAAAAAGCGTGCAAACAGTATTTGTATGGACTTGTACAAAGCGCACGCGCACAAAAATATATATATTATGTACACAACATATTAATAAAGTATATGCAAAAAACAATAATACAATAACAAACAAATATATGGTTACTATGTGGAATGTATTTAACGGTCAACAGCCACGGTGCTCTCGGTTGTATTATGGTTTGGCAAGGTGGCGTATTGGCTAGCGTATTATGGCTTGGCAAGGTGGTGTATTGGCTAGCGTATTATGGCTTGGCAAGGTGGTGTTTTGGCTAGCGTATTATGGCTTGGCAAGGTGGTGTATTGGCCAGCGTATTATGGCTTAGCAAGATGGTGTATTGGCTAGCATACAATTGTGTTTACGTTAATGAGCATTTTAAAAGTTACCTAAAAATGGTTTAACTTTAATTTGCTGCACCTTGACGTCCCCATTCTACGTGCGAGACGTCAAGTACTTATGTTATGTAGTCAACAATTATATGTACATACATACCTTAGAGGGAAATATATCATATACAACAAATGATACTGTCACAAAGTGATTTGGGAGAAAGATTATGGGTTTATATAATGTACGGCAGGGAGTGATTTCACACCTCTGACAGGTGCTAGACAACTCGGAATATTCGTTTTATTAATATAGCGCATAAAGTTGTAGGTGTTGAGTGATACAATTAATAGCGTTGTTACCGTCCCAATGCAGAGGTTCGGTGTTATTAAATTTATAAGAAGTAGGTGTTATTTTATTTTTTTGTGTATCTGAAGACTGTTGGTCGGTTATGTAATGCGGCTTTTTTAGAACTGAAGTTTTGTATAAGGCCTAACCCCGAAGTCCCTCCGTGTATTTGATTCTGTATACGTGTGACGCCGTCGCGTCCGCTGCCGCCGTCACGTCACATCCGCAGTCTTGTTCGACTGATCCGTGTGACGCTACCACGCTCGCCGTCACTCCGTGTGATTGATTCGTATGCCGCATCTACACCACGTTTCGACGCTGCTTCGTATGACGACCGCTATTTGAGGCGCCATCCGTGTCAGTGAAGCGCGCTTGTGATTGGTCAGTCACCGCTTCGCGTCGCGCGGTTCGTGTCAGTGAAGCGCGCATGGGATTGGTCAACGGTCGCGACGGGCTTCCCTCACGGTCCCGAAATAGCTGTCCTGTGTTGCAGTGACGTCAGTGACTGTGGTCACCCCTACTTTTCTCGAGTTGTGCCCATGAGGGGGGTCACTCAATACATCGCCAGCTAGTACGTACATAATATCCTCCCGACAAAATCCACGTTTTATTTTCTGTATCCAACACACGTTAACGCATGCAAGTTACAAATGCTATTAAGCTTACTGCTTTCATATTTCGTACTTTAAATAAGATAAATGTATCTTTTATATA
Source organism: Lamellibrachia columna (assembly GCA_963662155.1). NCBI lineage: Eukaryota > Metazoa > Annelida > Polychaeta > Sabellida > Siboglinidae > Lamellibrachia > Lamellibrachia columna. The sequence continues at coordinate 16,261,480 of OY759266.1, forward strand.
AGTGACGTTAGTCGCCTCTGAACTTGGCTAGCTGCGCATATATAAATAGAATGTTGCCGTTGATCTCAGCCTGTTTGGGGAGTGATGTTGGCCAGAAATAAGTGTCCGACAGTGAACTCGGCCTGTGCGGCAGTGATCTCGGCCTGTAATTTTCTGTAAAAACCGACGTTAGATAAAGCTTCTTCTTGTCTAGTCAGTGATCTCGGCCTGTTTGAGGGAGTGATGTAGGCCAGAAATAAGTGTTTGTAAAATAAAACGTTGTGTTATGTATTGTGATAACTGCTATATACTCCAGTAATCGACTCAATAATGTACAATATTGCATCCCAGCAAACACACTACGTATATGCAACGTTGTATGTAGGTAATGGTTTGGTAACGTCAGGAATTACGCTTTATTAACGTTGTGTCAACGTAGTCTATCTACGTTGTGACAATACGTAACAACAACATAACAGTATTACGTTCTACTTACGTCGTGTCCACGTACTGCAACTACGTTGTGCCAGTACGTAGCAAAGACGTAACGATATTACGTCGTGTCCACGTACTCCAACTACGTTGTGCCAGTACGTAGCAACGACGTAGCGATATTACTTATAATTATATTATCTTCCTACAATTTTTCTGACATTATTATGCCGTTTCCAGACATGTTTGGCGCCTTGTCACTACCTTTATAATACGTTTATACCACGTAAAATAAAAGGATTTCCTGACATTATCAAACTACTGATATTCTCGTATATGCAACGTCTTTTACTGGGATAATCCATTATAATTTTAGAGTCCGTCGTAATGATATATATTACGTAGAAATAACGATCGTTGCATGGGGCGGCTCGATTCAATATTGTCAGATATTTTCAATTTTATGCATAGTTATAACAATATTTCTACAAAACTTGTCCATCAAATGAACTTTATTATGAAGCGTTTTAAAATTTAAACGCGCCACCCATGGTAGTTTGATGTCACACGATTGACACTGGTATAATTGGCAACAGCGTGTTAATCGCCACGACATTCTGTGGACAAATTTGTGTCCAGACATGTGTCATATAACTGGTTCAGAACACGTAAATTCACGTATTTCAACTGGTTCAAATCACCGGTTTCCATAAGTGGATTCACAAGATTCTGTGGACACATTTGTGTACCGTAACTGGTTGATTTGACACTGGGTGAATCCCTGCCTTGTGGTTTAATCTTGTGAGCGCAATGACAAATCTTAAAGTTAAGTACCTAAACCGTAAGACGCAGTGTATGCCATGCTAGTGGATGTAACTGTCTCTGTAAGACGCAGTGTATGTTATGCTAGTGGATGTAACTGTCTCTGTAAGACGCGGTGTATGCCATGCTAGTGGATGTAACTGTCTCTGCCATACACGATGGCGGCCAGTGGTCGATTATTTGCTGCCCCGCACCCAGCTGGCTAACCGCTCAAGTCTACAGGAAAATCATTAATCATGTGTCTATGCAGAGTAGTAGAGGTATTAGGTTACATTTTAAACAAGCCAGAATCAGTTATTTCCCACTCTCCTTGAAGTGGTATAATCATTAATAACCCTATGTGGCGACTGGGACAGGGCGTTGGGTTATTCCGTAGGGACCAGTATACGCATGAATACTGTTATTAAATATTTACGAACATGTTTGTACTTGCACAGGTTACGGCAAGTCCTGCATGGCTCACTCCTTATTGTGGCCAGTCGTCTTCTTTTCTTTCTTCTAGTCTTTCTTTTTGACGTATTAAATGTAGCCGACCCTAGAGTTTTCACGACAAGGCAAGGAAAATACATCATTTATTTGCGACCCTGTATAAATCCAAGCATAAGGAGAAACATAAATATTTGCCGATTAATTATTGCAGCTAAAAGTTAATGCTTCTGTCTTACCTCGGAATATATTCATATCACTTCTGCTAAGATGATGAGATGGCCTCGACACCAATGAAATACGAAGTGTAATATTTCGCCTGTTGTTGTGTGTTATGTCAAATCTTCTCCGTAAAAAATGTTGTAACCTGTGAAAGCAGTTTTGTATTAAAGTGGATTTCTAACAGTGATTATTGTCATTAATATACTGAATATATATATATATATATATATATATATATATATATATATATATATATATATATATATATGCATATTTTTAACTGTTGTCAGTTAAATATACATTGCTAAGAAGTTGAAATTGTAATTGGGAAATATAACTATTTGTTTTAATGCCAACACATGTAGTGCTAAACACAAATACATCTGAGTTAATGGTCGAGGTGCGGTGGTAAGTGGGACGTTGTTTCCTAAAGAATTAAAGGCAAGTTAGCCACCAAAACAGATAGGAGATGGGAGTTTCAGACCTCTGTCACACCTCGTGAAGCCTGTAGCTTGCGTGTGCACGCGGGAGTTTATTAGAAGCCTGCACGCTTGGCTACGATTATATTTATTTTTATTACAAGACAATACTTACTGGGAAATCAAATCAGAATCATCCGTGTAGGCGTATTGCTGCTGTTGGTCGTTTTGTTCAATTTCTCTAAAGCTGGTGTTAACTTGGGTCAAAATGCTATTTAGTCGCTCTCGAATATTCGACATTTTCGCGATTCTTTTGGTGTTCTGATCGGCATGCGGCATCCCGCAGGTTAACTATAATCCATCATTAGTTGCACTACCCCACGGGGGCCACTCAATGCATTGCCAGTATACCATCCTTGAGAACTGACCGAACTGAGTCCCTGAATACGTTTTACACTTTCAGTAAAAATATACCGTTTTCACGTTGAACGCGTTGAAATACACACACTTTTTCTTGGACATGTCGGTGAATTATTCACTTTAATTAACATTCTAATATACGCATAACAAATTTGTTATTATTACATTTATCTTATTTAAAGTACTAAATATAAAAGTAGTAAGCTTAATAGCATTGCAACTTGAATGCGTTAACGTGCGTTGGATACAGAAAATAAAACGTGGATTTTGTCGGGAGGATATGTTGCACGTACTAGCTGGCGATGTATTGAGTGCCCCCCACCCCATCCTTGGCCACAACTCGGGAAACGTGGGGTGACAACAGTGGCTAGTTTTAGTATTTCGATAGTTGTATTACTTTTGCAATATTATTGCGATTATTTACTAGTTATTGTTATATATATATAGTAAATTGTATTCGCGCTTAGCCAGGTGAGCTGCAGTCCCGAACATAATTTAATGGTGGCGCCATCGCGTGGCCTTGGATGCAATTGATTTGTAAGTTCACTGACGTCACTGCAACGCAGGACAGCTATTTCGGGACCGTGAGGGAAGCGCGTCGCGACCGTTGACAAATCCCATGCGCGCTGACACGAACGGCGCGACGCGGAGCGGTGACTGACCAATCACATGCGCGCTTCACTGACATGGATGGCGCTTCATAGCTATTCCTCTGACAACACGTGCGACTGCTCCGTGCGACGCCCTTTTATTCGTCACCCCTTTCGTTGCTGCCCCGCTGGGTGGGCAGGCCGCCCCGAACCGACAGTGAGGTTGGGGCTTCATATTGTGGTACCGTAGTGGAACACATCCCGGTATATCTTCACCGCGATAATATATCAGTGTATTATTATGTGAATCCACGGAACTGTGAATCTTTATTGACCTATCAAATCGTAATACAAACTATGCCCCGATACATGATTCGCAAATGGGTAATATGTCAATCGTGTGATGCAATACTATACGCCGTTATGTGTTTACTTTATTTTGTTTCCCATTACATAAACGGGATTCCAATTGGATTATCAATTGCCATCCGCGGTTCTATGTTGTGTTTATGTTCCACCCTACATTGATGCAAACTTTTGTCACGAGCCAGTCACTTTGTTCACCGCCAATCCTAGAACCAAACTTGTGACAACTACAATATAGGTTGTTTTCATCTATTCTCAATTAGAATTATGAGGGAACCCTTCAATTTGCATTTAATGCAAAGTACTGAAACTAACATGTGTGAGTAGTAGAGAATTAGTTCCTATACCCCCACGGAGCAGAAAAATACGGAGCACATGTCCACGATTCACTTCCACTTCCGGTTGCGCAGCCAATCAGAGAGCTTCCTGAAGGTCGCCCAATTATCGCCCACGAGCGCAGCGCCCTCTAGCGACTGACGGGCGGGTTGGCGGGCAGGTCATGGTCTATTGCCCACGTGCGCAGCGCCCCCTAGCGACTGACGAGCTTGTTGGCGGGCTGACGGGCGGGGACACCTAACGGACTCGTTTTTTATCAGTAGATAGGTTATACAGTGGTCATTAACCTAGTAAGAAGACGAACAAAAGCGTACGGTGCACACGTATTTTTAATGAATAAAACAAAGCGGCAGCAGTACAAGCGAGGCGATCGTAATACAACAAAGCGGCAGCAGTACAAGCGAAGCGATCGTAATACAACAAAGCGGCAGCAGTACAAGAGGCTCAGTCTATGTACGATATACGATAGTATGGTATACCCTTTTTCAGTAGGTTAATCCAATCGAACACGCGACAATCGTTAGCGACCAGATTAGTGTGGAAAGCGTTTACGAAAGTTCTCATAGAAGAACCCTTACAACGTGTTGTTGTAACTCGATATCCAGTGGACTACGAACGGCTGCGTTGTGTTGCAGGCCGAAACATTGAGGTCTGAATCGTTTGGTGGAATTTTAGCAGTTCGCAGGAAATAGGCGTGTGGAAACTACGAAGGTTGGTGGATTGTTGCTCGATATTGCAATATCGTCGACAAACGTTAGACAGAGGACTCTATAAAGTCTCTTGCCATACGCATATTTTCGTTATATGTCAGTATTGTTAAATAGTGCGCTCTTACACTTTACCCATACCTCCTACAGTTTACTCATAATTCCTACAATTTACCTATAATTCTCCTATTGAATAAGAGTACAAGGACATTTTATTAAATATTTGAAAATAATGACACAATATCGTCCACAAACGTTAGACAGAGGACTCTAAAGTCTCTTGCCATACGCATCACTGTACCCACAGTAAACAACTAGAATACATAGCCACTGTACCCACAGTACACATGTAGAATACATAATAATAGTCACTGTACCCACAGTACACCACTACAATTCATAGTCACTGTACCCACATTACTCAGCTAGCATACATAGTCACTGTACCCACAGTGCACACCTAGTATACCATATTACTGAACCCAAAGTACACAGTTAGAATACATAGTAACTGTACCCACAGTACTCAACTATAATACATAGTCACTGTACCCACAGCACACAGGTAGAATACATAGTCACTATACCCACAGTACACAAATTGAATACATATTCACTGTACCCTGTGTACAGAGCTAGAATACATAGTCACTGTCCCACAGTACACAGCTAGAATACATATTCACTGTACGTGCAGTACACAGCTAGAATACATATTCTCTGTACCCACAGTACACAGCTAGAATATTTAGTCACTATACCCACAGTACACGGTTAGAATACATAGTCACTGTACAATAGTGCACAACTAGAATATAAAGTCACTGTACCCACAGTACACAGCTAGAAGATATAGTTATTGTACCCACAGTACACAGCTACAGTACATATTCACTGTACCCACAGTACACAGCTAGAAAACATAGTCACTTTACCCACAATACAGAGCTAGAATATATAGTCACTGTACCCAGAGTACACAACTAGAATACATAGTCACTGAAACCAGAGAACACAGCTAGAAAACATAATCACTGTACCTACAGTGCACAGCTACAATTCATAATCACTGTACCCACAATACTCACCTAACATACATAGTCACTGTACCCACAGTACAGGGCTAGAATACATAGTCACTGTACCCACAGTACTCAGCTAACATACATAGTCACTGTACCCACAGTACACGGCTAGAATACATAGTTAATGTACGCACAGTACTCAACTATAATACATAGTCACTGCACCGAAAGTACACAGTACAGAGCTACAATTCATAGTCACTGGATCCACGGTACACATATAGAATACATAGTAACTGTACCCACAGTACACAGCTAGAATACATAGTAACTGTACCCACAGTACTCAACTATAATACATAGTCATTGTACCGAAGTCACTTTACCCACAGTGCACATATATAATATAAATTCACTGTACCCATAATACACTGCTAGAATACATAGTTACTCTACCCACAGTACACAGCTACAGTACATAGTCACTGTACACACAGTACACAGCTAGAATACATAGTCACTGTACCCACAGTACACAGCTAGATTACATAGTCACTTTACCCACAGTGCACATATAGAATATAAATTCACTGTACCCATAATACACTGCTAGAATACATAGTTACAGCTACGAATTGTAGCTGTATACTGTGGGTACAGTGACTGTGCATTATTGCTGTGTATTGTGGGTACAATGACTATGTTTTCTAGTTGTGTACTTTGTGTACAGTAAATATGTATTCTAGCTGCATACTGTGGGTACAGTGACTATGTATTCTAGTTGTGTACTCTAGGTATAGTGACTATATATTCTAGCTGTGTACTGTGGGTACAGTGACTATGTATTCTAGCTCTGTACTGTGGATACAGTGACTACGAATTGTAGCTGAGTTCTATGTACTTTGGGTATAGTGACTATGAATTCTAGCTGTGTATTGTTGGTGCAGTGAATATATATTATATCAATGTACTGTAGATACAGTGGCTATGTACTGTAGCTGTGTATTGTGCATACAGTGAATATATGTGTTAAAGCTGTGTTATGTGGGTACATTGACTATGTATTCTAGCTGTGCACTGTGGGTACAGGGTCTATGTATTCTAGCTGTGTACTGTGTGTACAGTGACTATGTACTGTAGCTGTGTACTGTGGGTAAAGTAACTATGTATTCTAGCAGTGTATTATGGGTACAGTGAATTTATATTCTATATGTGCACTGTTGGTAAAGTGACTATGTAATCTAGCTGTGTACTGTGGGTACAGTGACTATGTATGTTAGCTGAGTACTGTGGGTACAGTGACTATGTATTCTAGCCCTGTACTGTGGGTACAGTGACTATGTATGTTAGGTGAGTATTGTGGGTACAGTGATTATGAATTGTAGCTGTGCACTGTGGGTACAGTGATTATGTTTTCTAGCTGTGTTCTCTGGTTACAGTGACTATGTATTCTAGTTGTGTACTCTGGGTACAGTGACTATATATTCTAGCTCAGTATTGTGGGTAAAGTGACTATGTTTTCTAGCTGTGTACTGTGGGTACAGTGAATATGTACTGTAGCTGTGTACTGTGGGTACAATAACTATATATTCTAGCTGTGTACTGTGGGTACAGTGACTTTATATTCTAGTTGTGCACTATTGTACAGTGACTATGTATTCTAACCGTGTACTGTGGGTATAGTGACTAAATATTCTAGCTGTGTACTGTGGGTACAGAGAATATGTATTCTAGCTGTGTACTGCACGTACAGTGAATATGTATTCTAGCTGTGTACTGTTGGACAGTGACTATGTATTCTAGCTCTGTACACTGGGTACAGTGAATATGTATTCAATTTGTGTACTGTGGGTATAGTGACTATGTATTCTACCTGTGTGCTGTGGGTACAGTGACTATGTATTATAGTTGAGTACTGTGGGTACAGTTACTATGTATTCTAACTGTGTACTTTGGGTTCAGTAATATTGTATACTAGGTGTGCACTGTGGGTACAGTGACTATGTATGCTAGCTGAGTAATGTGGGTACAGTGACTATGAATTGTAGTGGTGTACTGTGGGTACAGTGACTATTATTATGTATTCTACATGTGTACTGTGGGTACAGTGGCTAGGTATTCTAGTTGTTTACTGTGGGTACAGTGATGCGTATGGCAAGAGACTTTAGAGTCCTCTGTCTAACGTTTGTGGACGATATTGTGTCATTATTTTCAAATATTTAATAAAATGTCCTTGTACTCTTATTCAATAGGAGAATTATGGGTAAATTGTAGGAATTATGAGTAAACTGTAGGAGGTATGGGTAAAGTGTAAGAGCGCACTATTTAACAATATTGACATATTAAGAAAATATGCGTATGGCAAGAGGCTTTAGAGTCCTCTGTCTAACGTTTGTGGACGATATTGCAATATCGAGCAACAATCCACCAACCTTCGTAGTTTCCACACGCCTATTTCCTGCGAACTGCTAAAATTCCACCAAACGATTCAGACCTCAATGTTTCGGCCTGCAACACAACGCAGCCGTTCGTAGTCCACTGGATATCGAGTTACAACAACACGTTGTAAGGGTTCTTCTATGAGAACTTTCGTAAACGCTTTCCACACTAATCTGGTCGCTAACGATTGTCGCGTGTTCGATTGGATTAACCTACTGAAAAAGGGTATACCATACAATCGTATATCGTACATAGACTGAGCCTCTTGTACTGCTGCCGCTTTGTTGTATTACGATCGCCTCGCTTGTACTGCTGCCGCTTTGTTTTATTCATTAAAAATACGTGTGCACCGTACGCTTTTGTTCGTCTTCTTACTAGGTTAATGGTCACTGTAACCTATCTACTGATAAAAAACGAGTCCGTTAGGTGTCCCCGCCCGTCAGCCCGTCAACCCGCTCGTCGGTCGCTAGGGGGCGCTGGCACGTGGGCAATAGACCATGACATGCCCGCCAACCCGCCTGTCAGTCGCTAGAGGGCGATGCGCTCGTGGGCGATAATGGGGCGACCTTCAGGAAGCTCTCTGATTGGCTGCGCAACCGGAAATGGAAGTGAATCGTGGACATGTGCTCCGTATTTTTCTGCTCCGTGGGGGTATAGGAACTAATTCTCTACTACTTGTGTGGCAACATTGCCATTATAAATTCGTAGTCAATTTTATATGATGTTGACTTTAAAATGATCAAATTTGAAAAAGCATCAACATTCCATCAATATGTCAAATACGACAATGGTAAATTTACAACACACATATTTACTGCTTATGAACAAACTATATTCAGAGTTGTATGTAATATTTAGCGACAGGGAGGTTGTGTATATTCTCTGGAATTCATGACTGATTTAATGTACATCCACTGCTGGTGACATGGCATTTTTAATGTGAATACTCAACATTTATTTTCTGATAGCAAAAACACAAGTTCAAATTAAGGTGTTCGAAATTCATAAGCCGGTTGGCTTTTAACCAAAAAAGGCCAATTGCTCGTTTGAGATACATAATAATTATCAGCATCCTATTTGATGGCCCATTCTTCCAGTGTCAGTTGTGGAGGGTGACAACTTTCAGGTTGACAAGTTTCAGGAGTGTTGCCCTCCTGAAGAAGCTGAAAAGATGTGATTCATTATAATTGACATGCTCTACCCGTTTGGCTTTACGTTACGAATCAAAAGGATTGTTTTTCACACTTTTCTTGAAATATTACCACTGTCTTCCATATGTCCCATTTACATTCGTGCGCGTTGAAAACAATGGAAACTCAGCCAGCCGTGTGCGCTCTGATATGTGCACATTACATTTAACGTGCACTCACCGGTCTTAATCAAAAAGACGACGAACCAGAAGCCGTGTTGTGCTGCCAAGACTGGCCCCTCAGTCTTTGCCATCGTGGGCCCGCTTTGGTCGGTATGTTGTTGGTGTAGACCAGTAATTGTGTACCAGTAATTGCAAGACAGACAATGCATTACTCTTTCATGTTAAGCTATTATTATTACACCTTTTCATCCGAAATATTTTTGTATTAAACATTTAGGAGTTTTAAATGTATATGTATACGTTGTGTTCATTCAGTAGTAGACTAGCAACAATAATTCCTTATTCAAGCAATTATCTATGATTTGTTGGTCTCTTTCTTACAATATTCAATCTGACATGTGCTTAAAAGTCAAAAGTACGGGTACTCATGTTCACACAAAGTTGAACCAACAACGGCATGGTGCTGCAATGATTGATACAGATGTTAAAGACAATCGACTTATCAACTTATCCAATAAGTGATCATCATTGACCAGCATGTCGGGCCATCCAAAGGCTTTTGTGAAAAAAGATAGTTGGCTGGGGGCACTGGCTTTAAAAGGGCCATGGAATGATGTGAAAAACCAATATGGCCTCTCGGCTTTGAAGGTCTCAATGGGCTACGAATGGAGCTTACTCAGAAGAATCTAGCGTTAATCCCAAATGTAGACACCGTTGATGTCTGTGAAGATGGCAAACACAAAGAATTACTAAACACAAACACGTATTGATATTTACGCTTAATAACTTAATGAAATGATTTAAACATGCAATTGTAATAGAACGGTAATAGCTCAATTGCATTGCTTTCTATTAAAATTACACCGTGTCCTGTTCCATATATTACTATTACTTGATTTCGTAATAATGATTATGGTATATAATTATGACCCCGGACCTGGAACTACCAGACATTCTAGAAGCGCCAGAAGATGTGGATATAATAGAGGAAATAGTGGATATCAAAGAGGAAATAATTAATGTTATCAAGGAGCAAAAGTACAGTGAGGCACAGGATCATAACCAGCTAAATGCAGTTATTCAAAACATACCTGAACCAGCAGCCAGACAGGCGTGCGTGACCATTTCTCTTCGTTCGAATCTGGAACCCAAGTAGACATGGCAATATTGACCTTCAGCAAGACATTCGCTATCGTCCCCCACAGGAAATGTTTCCACAAACTCTCACACTACAGAATAGCATAGATTCTGAGCGAATTCAATAATGCGCCGCTCGTTTCACTTTTGGCGTTCTAAAAATGCATGGACGGACCCAGGGGGTGTGCATCAGGTGTTCAGGCAACCCCCGTTGCTAAACACAAATTATAGTGACTGTTATAGTGAATTACATTTGCTGTTGTCAGGCTTACAAACCAGTGTGAGAGACAACGGCCTTAAGCTGCAGCCCACAGTAAAGGTAATTATCTGTGAACAGCAGAGTATCGCTTTAAGAAGCTACAGCCATGATGCCACCCATCTCAAGTATCACACCGATGTGGTTCAGGAGACGCATTTGGCGACACAAAACAAAAACGACCTGTAGGCCTCGAATATAATGTATAACAAAATTAGTGCTATTATCTAGGAGCAAATGCAGCAGAAGACCATGTTCAAAGTTTTTTATTACCATCAAACAAAGAAAAGTTCAGCTTTGTCCTGAAACATAAACAACTGAAAATGCGTGAGGAATTATTGGAGTTTCCCTGGAGTTGCATGCACATCCATCGCCGTAAAGGTCGAGCAGATCGGTTTGGACTTCCGAAAGACGCACGACGAAGCATACGATGGTACTTTGTATTTGACAGAGAAGAGTGCAGTGGTCCACCTCTTGTAAGGCCCCTATCACAAGCGGTCATGTAGTAAATAAGGCTTTTCAATGATAATTCCCCTCACGAGAGGCCACCGCTGTTATGAGGCCATTGTACTCTTTCAAAAGGGGTGTGATTATAAAAGGGGGACTACTATTTCGTGCGTGTATCCTGCAGAGAAAAAACTGCCATCTGGTGTATTTTCTGCAAAACTGGGCACCCCCTTTTCATAATCTGGATCCGCCATGAACTGTGACGGTTAATATCATTGAAAAACTTCAAATCAATAACTCCAGGTACTTAATAGCGCCTGCAGTCCAAACAGACCAATTCAGAAATTGTGATTTTGTAAAGACAATAGTTGAATGGAACCAACTCAGTGAACGTCAAGTCCGGCTGGAACAATAGGCGACTTCATCCAACATACTTTATGCCCACTCACCCTCCGTCGTAGACTGTTGCCAAAGTTGAGAACGTAGAAGAATTTTATACTTCTCTTACCTTTATTCATGAAGATATGAATGGAAAATAAAAAAAATCCCGATGACTAGTGCAAAGGTACCATTGTGCAAAATTACAAATTACGTTTTTTACTTCTGTAAGAGGTAATTTACCTTGCATATCGGGAATTAAACTATTTGTTATTTTGTTAACACCTTGACCGTCCGTCATTCGGCAGCAGTTTGCAAGTTGGTCTGATACAACCGTGCGGTTGACATGCCTTATGTTGAAGACTCCGTACCTTCCACGCAGCATGTGGCCGCCGTTTGAGGCCCTGTAGTATCTGGATTGGTCGATAACATGCAGGTCGACCCGGGTGCCATTGCTCAGCCTACGAACCTACACACATGCTTCTAATTGGAAAAAGGCGATTAATTCTCGAACTGTCTTAGTAATAACCATGTGACAGATATCGGTACTTGTGTTGGTGAACGTAAGTGTCCCATAATTGCGAAGCATTGTAAATATGTAATTGGTATTTCCCTTATTTCAAAGCACGGATAGCGAAGTAGTAAGAACCGTCCCGGGGGGTGAGGTGGGGGGGTGGGGGGGGTGAGGTGGGTTCGAACGAACCATCTTTTGAGAGCATGTTTTTTAACTGCGACATTTTCAGAAATCATCCCTGAACCCTCCGACTCATTGTATCTGCGTTCCTTTAACCTTTGCTGCTACATCCTCCAAGCTGATATATGTTATGTTTAATCATAATTTTCGTAGATACCATTTCGGGTGATGTATACGCTCTATAACTAGCTACGCCCATGCTTCAAAATACGCGCATGCGCAGATACACCAAGCAGAAAATATTTGACGGCGGAACAATATAAGCACGACACCGCTACTGCCTGTACCTAGCAGCTCTGCTCAAAAAAGCCTACGCACGCACGCACGCACGCACGCACGCACGCACGCACGCACGCACGCACGCACGCACGCACGCACGCACGAACGCACGCACGCACGAACGCACGCACGCACACACATAATATATATATATATATATATATATATATATATATATATTATATATATATATATATATATATATATATATATATATATATATATATATATATATATATATATATATATATATATATATATATATATATATATATATATATATATATATATACACACTCTTCAGCGATCGGCTTGCACGTGATGAACACTTAAGTCAGAGTTTGTTGAGACGACTTTTCGCCTGGGTGACACAGTGATTCATCAAACTAGCCGTTGGTGCGGAAATCAATGCAGAGTTCCATTGTCTTGCACACATTCGGTTATAGGAAATGTTCCTTGCACCACACTGAGGTCATAGAGACAGTGTTCTCATAAGCGATGAAAGAGTCTGATCCGTTCAGGCACGCCATTACTACTGCGTCGTCTGCCTATTTAATCATATATATATATATATATATATATATATATATATATATATATATATATATATATATATATATATATATATATATATATATATATTATGTGTATGCGTGCGTTCCGCCGTATGTGTATGTATGTGTGTGTATATATATATATATATATATATATATATATATATATATATATATATATATATATAAAACTTATATAACTTTACTTCACTAATTCAAATAAATTAAAAGTGAATAGTAATAAAGTTAAATAAGTTTAAAGTAAATAGCAAAAATGCATCAACACATAAATAGCATAAAATGCACACACATTTAAAGAGAACATATCCACGGTTAAAATAATAGTCTTAAGCTGCATCTCGAAGTTGTTATGGCAGTCTATAGCAAGCATGGGAAGAGGTAGATTGTTCCAGAGGCGCGAAGCTGCTTACAAGAAAGTTGTGTCGCCTTGAGCGTACAGACATCCAGCAGGTAAGCGTCGGGGGGAGGGGGGGCGGAGACAGAGAGAGACACACAGGACACGGAGACAACTAGTGTCAATATTTGTATGAGCAACGAACACACTTGTGAAGTGAGTAACTTGGCCCTACACAAACAGCCCGTCTAGGATCTCGCGAAGTCAATCATAGTAACCCATTACTTACTTCCATGAGGCGGCGCAACAGGTTACACTCGGAAAAAAATCAGATTTCAGCCAATATGGCCCAAAAACCCCTAAATAATCCACTGTCCTATGTATTTTAGCATCGGATGTCTAACCTTTAAAGTGGGGGATAGTAACCGTAATTTGTGCACTATGATATAGCGTGGTTAGTACCTTGATTCACTCACTAGAGGCCACTAGGATAGCAGAGGCACTCCCAGATTAACTAGCTGCGCGGGTTTTAGTGACTGAACAGTGCAGTTTGACCTGGTCCGGAGACGTGTGCAGACGGTGATACTCTACGTTATATATGTTGGCCTTCTCTCGGATCAGCGATACATCTCTACACCCTGGCGAATTAATTTTGTCACATTTATACATAATATATTTGCCTTTTAATGAAGTACACTTGGTAAAACTATATTTTAGATTACGTGTTTGAATTTGTCACTAGGCCCTTCAGCTACGGGCGTGGCAGTGTCTACGCAAGAAGCTCGCCCGTTGAATTCAATGTCGTTCGTGTATGCCTAAGCAGCGTCATACCGTGTAACTCAAATACTTCAATAAATACTTAATATATAATCTGCATGAAACTAATTGTTTGTTATGTTATATTGTTATATATTATCATATTATACGATTGGTGATTTGTGAAATTAAATTGAAAGTTATTTGTAACCTTGGTTAATTTATTAAGTATGTCTAGCACTAACTAACTAATGCTAACGCGAAGTGCGGCTATTTCTGTACAACAACTTAGTAATGCGGCGCTCGTTCAATTACAGTGTCACGGTGGGTCTGGTGGGTAGTATTGCGTAACGCATTAGACAGTTTCAGCAGAGTTTTTCTCGCTCTACGTATTGCTAGCTCCGTAACTAATAGGCACTCACGTCAGCTGGATTTGCCGGTCATATGTACTCCATAAGCTTCGCGCCGAGATACTGATACGTAAACACAGATATAATGGTTTTCATTAATGAATACGTGAATCCTTATCAGTTTGTAGACGTTATTTCAAAGAAGACATGTTTAAGTTATACATGCGATGTAAGCCAAATATCTAACTTATAGTTATAACTTAGCAGGACAGGGAGAACACCACTAATTTTGACTACATTTGATACTTTTAAGAACGGTAATGGGAGGGGTCTCAACTATAGCTGAAACTCCATTACGTCTACGTATAAGATGGGTTTAACTTGTATGGTATATAAGTTGCATTGAGATACGTTGGGAGTATTTTTTTATTTCACTTTGTCTCAGTTGCTGCATTAACTAAGCGAATGAATTGCTATGGTTTTACTTGACTACATCCGGGAAAGTAATGTCTGACATATATAGCTTGATTCAATGTTTGTGATGACAATTGCATGAAATGTATCATGTTTATTATTTAATACGTTCCATTAAGACATACATTAAGTATTTTGTAACCCGGGATCTTTCATCACAAACGGTTTATGCATCCATACATTGATACGTCTTTTCGACAATTTTTGTGCAGCCTGGTTTATTTTAGTCGTGAAGTTGTCCAAACCCGGCCGCAGACTGACGCTTCAATGCAGCCAAACCCAGCCCAAAATAGCAGCGTATTTCGATTTATTTAAGTGGTGCGCTCTGGCGGCTAGTCATTTAACAAGAATTAACAAGATTGCCATCTCGAACAACAAGTTCCAGATGGCAAGTGGACAAGGAAGCCATTGGCTTATCGAGAGTCCAACAATTTTCTCATCTATGTGTAGCCCGCCCTTATCAGATATCTGTCAATTCTATTTTTAAACATATTCACACTACTAGCATTAACACAATCATTTGGCAGTTTGTTCCATTCATTTATCACCCTCTGTGAGAAAGAGTACTTTCTCATGTCCAACCTACACTGCTCCTTAACTAATGCTGCTTTGTGTCCTCTGGTTCTACTGCCTTCTTTAAGTTTGAAGAACATATTCCTATCAACATCCTCATAACCGTTCACTATTTTAAACACTTCTATTTGGTCTCCTCTTAGTCTCCTGGTTTCTAGTGTTGTTAAACCACATTGTAATAAGCGACTTTCGTAACTAAGGTCTCTTAATTCTGGAATCATCTTAGTTGCTCTTCGTTGTATTCTTTCTAGCTTATCTATGTCTTTTTTACGATATGGCCTCCATGCTTGAATACAATATTCCAAATGTGGTCTAACTATTGCTTTGTACAGGGGTACAATTAGATGTTTCTCCGTATACGTGATAGTTCTCCTAATTAGCCCTAGAATTTGATTTCCTTTCGAAGCAGCAATCCCACATTGCTCTGAAACTTTCATGTCAGCATTAAATGTTACTCCTAAATCCTTTTCTTGTGTGGTTCTACCTAGTACAGCATCCCCCATTTTATATTCCTCGTCCATATTTCCATGTCCTATGTGTATACATTTACACTTCCCAAAATTGAATAACATTTGCCATTTTTCTGACCATTTAACTAATTTTTCTAGATCATCCTGTAAACTTTGTTTATCTGTATCATTAGTAACCTTTCTGAATACTTTTGTATCATCTGCAAATTTGAGTACTTTGCTAGATATGTCATCCTCCAAATCATTTATATATATTAAAAACAGTATAGGGCCTAACACTGATCCCTGTGGTACCCCACTCAAAACAGATTTCCAGTTTGAAATCTTACCATCTACTATTACTCTCTGTCTTCTGTGTGTAAGCCACTTTCCTATCCAGTTGATTACATCATTTCCTATACCATGGGCTTTTAGTTTAAGTAACAATCTTTGATGTGGCACTTTATCGAAAGCTTTCTGAAAATCTAAGTAGACAACATCCACTGGTGACCCGTCATCTACCCACTTTGTAATTTCTTCTAAAAAACATAAGAGATTGGTTAGACATGACCTTGCTTTTAGGAATCCATGTTGAGATGTATTTATTAATTTATGTTTTATGAGGAATTCCACCATGTGGTCTCTAATTAATGTTTCGAGTAATTTACATACAACTGATGTTAAACTCACTGGTCTGTAATTTTCTGGCTTCTTCCTTGATCCCTTCTTAAACAGCGGCGTAATGTTTGCTTCTTTCCATTCTGAAGGAACTATTCCTTCTTCTAGTGACAAGTTAAATAAGTTTGCAAGTGGTGTACTAATTTGATCAACAATTTCCTTTAGCAGTTTTGGTGGTATCCCATCAACTCCAGGTGATTTATTATCTTTCATCTTCTTAATTTTCTTTGCTATCATTTCAGGAGTTACAAATAACTGCCCTAAATGTTCTGATTTGTTGCCCTCAAATTTAGTCAATGGAACTGGAAGTGAGCTGATATCTTCTGTGGTAAAAACTGAGCTGAAATACTCATTCAGGACCTCTGCCATTTGGAACCCATCTGAAATTATGTTTTCACTGTTGTTTTCCAGTGGTCCGACCTTATCTCGAACTTTCTGTTTACTCCTTACATAAGCATAGAAACTCTTGCTGTCATTTTTTATATTACCTGCCAATTTTTGTTCAAAGGTTCTTTTAGATTTTCTAATTTCAGTTGTAGCTAGGTTAAGTGCCTCTTTGTAGTTTGTGTAGTCTTCTACATTTCCAGTGTGTTTATAGACCTTCCACAGCATCTGTTTGTGAGCAATTTTTCTAATAGCTTCTTTTGACAGGTGTTTTTTCCTGGATCTTTTCCCTTGTTTTCTTAATGGAATAAATTTCTCAATAATGCCCTCAATCTCATATTTTAAACAAGTCCAGCATTCTGTTGCTGTCTTGTTCTTCAGCAAGTTATTCCAATCTATATTTGCTAGATATGTTCTAATCACTTTATATTTGCCTTTGTTGAAGTTCCTCCTCCATTGTTTTTTATATGTATTCCCTGTTTTTACTTATATATTAAAATGGATTTGGTTATGGTCACTTGAACCCAAAGGTTCGTGTACTTTAACATTGTCAACTAATTCATTTTGAGAAGACAAAATTAAATCTAACACATTCCCACCTCTGGTTGGTTCCAAGACATGTTGAGTAAGGAAACAATCCTGTGTTAGAAGTAGAAACTGATGATCGTCACCTCCAGCACTCTCTAATGATTCCCATTGTATATGGCCATGGTTAAAATCACCCATTATAACACATTCTCCCTTGCTCACCTCCCTTATCGCCTTTTGTAATTTTACATCTTCCTCTTGTCCTATGTTAGGACTACGATAAACTACTCCTACTGTTAATGTTGAGTTCCTGGTAACTATGTTACACCAAATTGCTTCCACACTATCTGCTTCACTTTTCAATGTAATTTCATATGCTTGGATAGATTCTTTAATATACAAAATTACTCCACCTCCCCTTCTTTCTCGTCTATCCTTCCTAAACATTACATAGCCTGTCAGTGCTAACTCAGCATCTACTATATCTTCATTTGCCCATGATTATGTGATGCCTATTACATGAGGATCAATATCTGCTACCATAATGTCTAACTCACTTTTTTTATTTACTATGCTCCTGGCATTTAAGCATACATATTTAAGTTCATTGTCTGCAATTATTGGTGAACATTTCTTTGGATGTGTATTTGTAGTAGTACTCCTTTGAGTTTTCTCTGTCAGTTCCCCCTGCGCATCTAGTTTAAATAATCTATGTTACCTGTGCCCTCGTCGACAACTCTGACAAACTCACACGCAAGAACTGCAGCGCCCTTCCCTGTCAGATGAAGTCCATCTCTCATGAAATAGTCACCTTTTCCCACAAAGTTTAACCACATGTCTACGAAGCCTACTCCCTCCTCCATACATACCTTCTGTACCTGTGTGTTGATCGCCATCCTTCTACAGTTCCTATATTCCTCACTCCTGCCTCCCATTATTGGTAATAGTCTAGATAATACATTGGATATCATGCGTGAACGTACTGGTCTCTGGTTTCCAGTATTTGATCAACTAACTGGAGAACCAGGGGCTTTAAAACGTACTGAAGTCTAATTGGTTCCCTCCCTTTCTACATCCCCGAACCCCACCAAGTCGCACTACTATATTTCTTCGCTCTTTCCTGCTGCCAACGATTACCCCCAAGATGACAAAATCTTCAACCAAAAGAAGGTGGTCATTAAACAGAAAAAAAGATGACCATATCAGAAGATTATGTTACTGTGCTGTACACATATTTACAGTTGCATTGCTGGTTGACAACATAGGCATTTGTCAGTGAGAGTATGATCCCTCGTGCATAAAGACATTGTTTTAGACACCATTATGACGGGGTGTATATTGCATGTTGATACAAGATACACCCCGATTAAGAGCTTTTATTGATAGACTATGCATCCCGCGAACAAATGGATCTAACAAAATAAACAGGTTGACTAAAGATCGCAAGAAAACAACATAATATATATTTTTTTCAGTGTGCCTTTTTAAACATACATTTACCTGTTTATTGTGCATATTGAGTTTGAATGTTTCCCGAGTTGTTTGTGTTATAATCGTTCTTGCACCTACTTTAGATGTGACGATGCGACATATCCAGGTTCTCATTCCGGAACTGCTACTGCTGGGTGCAACCAAGTCTTCTTGGCCTACGGATGCCATCGAACGTCCTAATGGTGATCGACGCTCTGGTGAGAGTGCTATAATTTTTCCTTCAATCTGTCCTAACGTGGATTGATAGATATATTTGCAAAACAGTGTGGCAACAAACATCATTTCATAAGATTAACTTGGGGAAGTAAACACTACATGTAATGATAATAATCAAAACCTGAAATAATGAATGCCTCTCAATGTTTTGTTTTTCAATTTCCATCCAAGCGATTTATTAAAATATAATTCACTCGACTTGATAGTATGAACAACGTGATATTAGCAAAGTATTTGCTGGCGAAGGAATTTAATCTCTGACCCTAAGTGTGCTGACTAGCCCAGTTAATAGGTTGTATTAAAACAACACTGATACCTTTTTGCTAGGGGAACGAACAAATACCATTTGTTTTGCATTAATCTTATATTCATTTGTACCTCTATAATGTGGAAATGTATTGCATATAAAGTGAACCGCTATATCAATCATATCAATCAATCAATCAGTGATTTATTTCCATCAAACAGCAGTACAAATTCCATTATTACAAAAATGCAACACCATTTGCTACGTCTAAAAAAGTAAACAATAGTGTTTTGGTTGAAAGGGGGTGAACAGAAGTGTGATAGTTATCTACTGTTCACCCCCAACCAGTATAGTTATGTTGATACAAATACATTTTCTTACAATAAATTTAAATTACAAATCCCGAACTAATAAATAATTAATACAATGTCTACAACATATAATGCTTGATTATAATTATTTTGAATTTTTAGACCTAATACATAGAAAGAAAATATAACTTACAAGTGTTTTTAAATTATTGCATGTTTCTGCAGCTAGTGATGTTTACGTGCAACGAACGCCATAGTTTTACTCCATACACAGAAATACACATTAATTTTATGTTGGTAACCACACGATGACTTCTGAAGGTATCTCTCCGTCGAGGAGAATGTGTTGAAACATACAGCTTTGCATGTTTTGCAAACTATTCTGTAGTACATCGTGATGTGCCTTATACACAATAATCGCTGTCTTAAATATAGCTATGTCTACACATAAAATATGCGCAATTGCTTGAAGAGGGTACTAGTATGATCCAAACGTTTTGAGCCACAGAATAGATGAACTACTCGTTTCTGAAGTAGTTTAATACACTTAATGTTGGTAACATACGTATTACCTCATATCTAACTACAATAGTTAATATATGGCAACAACAGAGAACAATACAACATGTAAATTCCACAGAGATTAATTAGACAACTTGCTTTGTAAATGATCGCTGCATCTTTCGACAAGTTTGTTTCGTAATAATGTGAAGTTTCCAGTTCAGATCGTCATCAATAAATATTCCCAGAACTTTTGTTCGTTCGTTATTTATGCACACGTTAATGTCAACATCTGGCGGATGTTTCCTTAATAACATATCATTTATTTTTTATCAGTTCATTAATAATTTTATTACAGCAGGCCATAAGCACAATTTGGCAAGTTCTCTAGCATATTTCGTAGTTCTAATAGATTGTTACCAGCACAAAATATATTCGTATCATCAGCAAAAGTATGAATACAAGATTTAACAAGATTTGCCATCCACACCAAAGGCCCCGATGGCAAGTGGACTAGGAAGCCATTGGCTTATCGAGATTCCATCAGTGTTAGTCTACGTGTAACCCGCCCTCCTGAGATATATGTCCAACTTCTTTTTAAACATATTCAAGCTGCTAGCGGTTATACAATCCGTAGATAATTTGTTCCATTCATTTACTGTCCTCTGTGAGAATGAGTACTATGCATATTATAAATGATGTAAGTTCTCATGTAATTAGATAATTATGTATTAGTTTTAAAAAATTCACAATTGTAAAAAATATTGTAAAATTCACATTGAATTAACAATTATTCCAACCGGATGACCATTGACGCTTTTGGGATCCCTTCGGATGAACCTTGACACATTGTGTTTACGTTTTGCATAGTTGCTTCCCCAACATGTATTCTAGAAGGGCTACAGTAGGCGGTAGACACACTTGCTATCTGTGAAACTATTATGTTGTGTTGATGTTACTTAAAATTGGTCTACTATTGGATTTAAGTTTTAGAATGAGCAGGGATATTACATCCCATGCTCGTCGCATTGCCTCAATACACTTTCACCATTCAGGGTATTGATCCAACCCATTCATTTGCCCCCACCCCACCCCCAACCCCCACCCCCGTCCAGATTAATTGGCACATCAGGGTGTATCGCGTATCCCAATTTTTATTGGCCATAAACGTTTTTCTTTTGTGTGTCTGAAAAACAGTGCCTATGATTTGAAGTCATCTTTCACATTGATTGAAGCTGTAGTTGGTGGACAGTTTTAATTGATAAATTAGTTGCTGTTTCTAAAATTAAACGAAATCTGCTCTTGTACAAAACAATAATGCTATTGCGTTGTATGGATACATGACTCGCGTACGTTTTTCACGTATGCTAATTTCTTGTTGTAGATGAAAGAAATGATAAAAAATAATTTCCTTCCTCCGGGAACACGACGGAAGCTATGAGACAAGTAATTCCACGTCGGCGGAATTAATTAGGCCTACTGTGCACCCTTTGTAGGCGTACGGTAATAAGGTAGAATACATTATTTTGATATGCCCAAAACAACCTACAGTTCACTGCCCACATTTCTTTCTTAGTATTTCTTGTGTTCCTGCCCTGCATTGATTTGTCCCTAATCTAACTTACATGCAGTGGATTGATTTTTAAAATAGAATTGTTTTCATCAAATCAAAATTATCTTGTCTGGCAATCAGTACACTGCTCCGAAGTCGCTTTTCAACAATGTAACTGAGTTGAAAACACAAGTCGTTTAGAAACACTCGTACATCTCAAAGCCTTTGTTTAGGGAAAGCAACGATCCAGACGATGTAGTCCAGCTCGAAAGAGCTAAACTGTTTTCATGCAGTTATATATATATATATATATATATATATATATATATATATATATATATATATATATATATATATATATATATATATATATATATATATATATATATATGTATATGTATATGTATATGTATATGTATATGTATATGTATATGTATATGTATATATATATATATATATATATATGTATATGTATATGTATATGTATATGTATATGTATATATATATATATATACATATATATACATATACATATATTTATATATATATATATATATATATATATATATACATATATACATATGTACATTATATATATATATATATATATATATATATATATATATATATATACATATATACATATACATATACACATATACATATATACATATACATATATATACATATATACACATATATACATATATACATATATACATATATACATATACATATACATATACATATACATATACATATATACATATAGGAATCATTTTCGCATGGCTAGGCAATTTTGTTTCGTATTCTGTTTGAGTTTCCACCAATTGTCTCGTATAGTCTTCCTTATAATGGCTTTCATTCTCCGAATCATTACTTATCATTGACACACTGTCTGCGTCTGCCATGTCATGTCCTAATTATCGGCTCCTCAAAAGATATCTCTGTCTGAAAAGTCGCATTTGTGATCGTACATACCACTTAATTTCTTACATACCATTTAATTATTTCAGAATTTCGTGTCCTACGGGGTGAAGAGTTGTTTGAACTACTACAGCCGGCATTTAACAGAGCAATCCAGAATTGCAACTTCCGACGGAACAGGCAAATGAGACTCTTGAAATGAAACTATTCTACCACATTGCACGAGGTCTGCAGAACATCATGAAGAAATTGTATACATATCCAATTTGTGTATTTACTAATAAAATAATATTGTATACAATAACTTGCGTTTATTTGCATTATGTGATAATGTTAACTCTTTGATCACAACATCAGTCACTTATTGAATTGTTTAAAATCATGTTCTCTCCACTTACCGAGATTGCTATCACACATTTGATTTTAAATCGCATCACTCAAGAACGCGGTTCTCATTGCTGTCACAACTATGAAAAAATCGTTTATAAAATGTGTAAAGCAATACCCCGATGATTATGCAAAATTAGCTGACCATTATTTCCTTCAACAAATAACGCAATAATAAACGCTGCATGCTGAACAATGATACCTTCATTTCACAGTAAAACAGGTAAATATTTTCTCCTCTCATGAAACCAGTATCAGCCGTGAACTTAGCAACATGCTTATCATAGATTACCATATGTATGGCCCATTATAAAACAATACATTTGCTTGACCCAGGACCCATCGGTAGTTCTATTGTGAATGATGTTGCTAAAATGGCAGAACGTATATCAACTACAAATTGCTCAACATCCTGCGACTAGTACATTTGTTTGATGTCAACAATTAATTGGCGAAAGTTAGATTAGTAAGTTAAACATATTAGTTAGTTTTATTAAAGTATCGTTTAATTAATGTAGACACACACAACATCTAACAATACATTCATTCAAAGACATCAAAGAAACAAATTCCAGATAATAAGAAAACTATATCGCCATCTGGCGTTTAGCTTGTGTCGCTGTTTGAGAAAAAAATACATAAATACAAATTGGAAAATTATAGGATTGATTATTTATTCATTATATGCATGTATGGCCCAATATTAAACAATAACTTTGTTTGACCCATGACCCACTCATCGGGTGTTTTATTGTTAATAATTTCGCTAAAATAGTAGAACGTATATCGCCGACAAATTGCTCAACATCATGCGGTTAATACATGTGCCAATTAATTGGCCAAACATATTAGTTAGTTTTATTAAAGTATCGTTTAATTAATGCATGCTCACACAACACCTAACAACATATTCATTCAAAGACATCAAAGAAACAAATTCCAGATAATAAGAAACCATCTGGCGTTTGAGAAAAAAAAGCATAAATGCCAATTGCAAAATTATACGATTTATTATTTATTCATTCTATACATTTATTTCACAATCGTCTATCGCAAGATATGCTGCAGTATAATCACAACATTATAATGATGCATTTTAACTAAACAGATGCGTCATTTATGAATATAGAAGTAAATCATATTATGACATCTCAACAATGCAGAACACCACATTTATAGCTGTGAGCGGAATGTCAGGTTCATATATAAATCCCAAAATATAGAGCTAGTACCAGTTGGGCGCGTCGAGACAAACACAGACACATGTCTACAGCGGCTTGGCAAGCTGCTCTCTCGCCAGGATGTGGTGTTTCCTGATACGAGGGGGGATTAGGGTTCCGATCTGTTGTCTCCCTTGGAGAAAGATACAACTCCCTTGGAGATGCGTATATATGCAATTGGAAGAGACTGGTGAGGATGAGGCAAGCCAAAGCCAGGAGTTGCTCCACTCATTTAATTCCCAGAGGCCGAAACGGCATATATGGTAGTACGGGATAGGCGTCAACCGCTGATGAAGCCAAATCTCTTGTTCGAAATAATGGTTTCAAAAATGTTATATCTTTATTATCGATTTCCTAGCTTTTGAATGATATGATGTATAGTTCTCTTTGTACATTCGACACAACTCCTAGCGACTGTTATGGTGTTGTGCATAAGAACGTTTGTAATGTGGTGTGTTTCATTTAAGATACTTGGCCTAGCAAACATTATATACATATGATTATATTGCAAATTGTGAATTCAAGAAACCAATACATATATTCTTTTGTAATAGCTATTAGTCCAAGTTATATTTAGTGCTCTTTTTCAAATCCAACTACACATTATTGCAGCGTCATATCAACGCAACTGTAATTGTTATTGACATCTGCACTAGGATACGCATAACATAGATTGCGTGCTGTCTACATGCTATGCTAGGCTCAATTAAAGTAGATACAATTAACTGGGATGACGAAAATGTCACTGCGATAGAAATAATATTTGCTACTTCCTGGTACAAATTGAAGTAATTGTTTACTTTTCAGAGTGAATGTAAATACATGAATGTGTCATCAATATTTTATGTGTAACTATTGTTTGAACTAAATAGAATTAAATACATTTCGAATATCAGATTCATTTATAGATAATCACTGTAAAATAAATATAACTACACTGTATTAAGATACGTAAATCTCATTTTCGATTTGACTACAGTTATGACAACTAGTTTTGTTCAATAATCTCAGCTGGTACAATTAATGAAATAGTTACTTTCCGAATGAAGATACGATACTCTACGAGTTTGTTGTCGAATAAAACAGTGGATAGTTGTCTTCTGCTTGGTGAGCATCATAGGTAAAGAGGATAAAGTGTTAGGTAAACATGGTTAATAAAAGTAAAATATATTTGAAATGAGTTAATAAAAGTAATAACAGGTGTATATATATATATATATAAATATATATATATATATATATATATATATATATATATATACACACACACACACACACACACACACACACACACACACACACACACACACACACACACACACACACACACTCTTCAGCGATCGGCTTGCAAGTGATGAACACTAAAGTCAGAGTTTGTTGAGACGACTTGTCGCCTCGGTGACATAGTGATTCATCAAACTAGCCGTTGGTGCAGAAATCAATGCAGAGTTCCTTTGTCTTGCACACATTCGGTTATAGGAAATGTTCCTTGCACCACACTGAAGTCATAGAGACAGTGTTCTCATAAGCGATGAAAGAGTCTGATCCGTTCAGGTACGCCATTACTGCTGCGTCGTCTACCTATTTAATTAGGACAGTAGAGTCACATTCGCTCCTGATGTCGTTGGTGTACAGGGAGTAGGTAATCGAACTTCCGACACACCCTTGCTCCAATATTCGTGATGATGTTGGAGGCGGTGTTGCTGGCAGCCTTCACATGTTGGGGTCTGTTGCTGAGAAAGTCTTGCATCCAGTGAATGAAATGAAATGGATGGGGGGTATTTGCAGGGTTGGAAACTTTTCAATGAAATTGTAACGCTGCATAGTATTAAAGGCCGAACGAAAATGTATGAAGAGGATGCGGATGTAGTTGCCTGCCTTCTCTAGATATTTGGTGACATTGTGTGTCAGGGATATCACAGCACCATCAGTGCTACGCCCACGCTTGTAGGCGAACTGCATTGGGTCTAGTTTCTCCTTAATGTGTGGAGCGAGATTGGTCAGGACTAACCTCTAAGAGGCTTTCATGGGAAGGGAAGTGATAGCCACGCTTTCTGTTTGTTGATCACTGCCTTCTTTACACTTTGTGTGATCCGGTGTTTGGCGTTAGGATACACAGTGACATTCTTTTCTGGGATGATATAGTCTTGACAGAACTTCATGTAGTCAGTGAGAATATCAGCACGCTCATTTATGTCACGAGTGTCCCCAAAGAGGACATCCTAATCTTTGCAAGCATAGCAACCTTTCGGCTGCTCAATTGCATATCTAGTCCATACCATGACCTGTCTTTTGACAGGTGGGACACGTTTGAGTTTTTGACGGTACTTGGGCAGGAGATGTAGGATGTTGTGATCTGCCCGCCCCAGGGAAGGGAGACATTGCGGGGTGTCTGCGTCATCCACTGAGCTATAGCACAAGTCGATTGCTTTGTTGGGCAGGTCACGAGCTGTTGAAATAAGGGCAGTACGCCATCCAGGGTGCATAAGTTAAAGTCGCCCACTATAATCACGGGCGCACCAGGATGTATTGACTGGAGTCTAGACACCGACCCCGCTATGACGTCGGCAGTGGACATACCCACTGCACATGATAATATTCTTGAATTCCCTGGGCAGGTAGAGTGGCCTCAGACAAAGCATGTGTCGTTCAACATATGGGGTACACAATTGGTCACAAACTGTAGTTTGTGCATCATTTCTTGTTGATATAAAGGCACACACCTGCACCTCTACTTTGCCTGAATCGCATGTCCTGTCTGCTCTCAACCACTACTATCCATCCAAATATACCTCACTGTCAGGAATGCTGCTGTTAAGCCTAGTTTCACAAATAGTTAGCAGATACGCTTTTCTGTATGCACAGTTATATTTGCTATTCGTGTACAATTCGTCCATTTTCTTTCGTAACGACTGTGGGGTCTTTGGATGTCGCCTGAATCGTGCTCTCATACCACCTCGACTGCCCCTGATGCGTTTGATTCTGTTTGATCTTGCATTTAGATATATTTTAAATACTGCAAATGACAATTGCTGACGAACCTGTATAGGCTGAGTCGCGTAGACCAAACAGGAACTCAAGGCTGTAGTAGAGCGCGAGGGGCGCCATGTTGGAATTTGAACGACGGGTCAAAAAGTCCGTGATCGGAAAAAATACACTCAGAGACGATCAATGTCAAACACCACACGATCCACCACTTCACAGACTTCTTAATGTTCTTCAAGCAACCGAATCGCGCACCCACCGTAACAGAAATTACGTTATTTATAATACTTGTTGTTTCATAACAATAATAATAATAAACATTTTTATTCACGATGAACCTTATAAAATATACATCTTATCTTCCTAAAGGTCGTGATTTAAAAATAAGTAAATACTATACAAAATAAATAGTGTACAGCCTAAGAGTAAATAATGCTGTGAAACAGTAAAGTTAAACAAATTAGTAAATGTTCAATTAAAATATAATATAATATCAGATAAGTTAAGTAGAGCGTAACAAGTGTGTGATTTAAGAAAACAAGGCGATGGGTAAAATGTATAAGAAAAATAGGTTAGCTAAAATCCAGCTAACATATTCATGGCGTTTAGAGTCATTGCAACACCACTTTCAACCAAAGATATTGTTCAGATATGCTCTTTTAAAAGCATGTACATGCATTGTCTTAGTGGTGAGCTAAGATTGTTTCATATGTTCAGACCGGTGACGGTTATTTAAGTTTTGAATATTTGAGTTCGTGCTTGTTGTATATACAGGTCTCCTTTTGTACGAGATCGAGTGCTTCGATTAGAGACACCTGAGACCAGCTGAAACATTTCACACATGCTGATGTAGCTGCTACATAGGTGTGGCACTTTCTGCTCTGTATTCAGAGTCTGTGATGATTCTGACAGCACGTTTCTGTAGTTTGAGGATACGCTCTGATGACGGTTCATTGCCCCAAATTTTGCTGCAATAATCCATGTGTGGTAGAATATAGCAGTTATGAAAATGTTTTCCTGGTTTGAAATGGGAGGTATTTTTTTATTTGACGGAGAAATGCGAGGTAGTCAGCAATCGTGCGGTGTATATTTTATACGTGTGACTTCCACGTGAGGAAATTCTCTATCCCTTGCAGCTTATCTCTCTTGATCTGTACAATGGGTTCAGTTGTGTCAAGGTGCCGCCACTTGTGTCGAGTTGTAATAATCATGGTCTATGTTTTTTTCCGGATTCATCCATTCTATTTTCGTCACACCACTTACATATTTCTTGAAGATCGTTTTTATTTTTTCTCTTTAACTGACTGGGTGGACTTTCCTGTAGCAATAACGGTGTTGTCTTCAGTGTAGATGTCCACAGTGACGTTTGTTGTAGTGTTCAAGGGCATGTCATTCATAGACACAATGAAGAAGAGTTGTTCCAAAATAGAGCCGCGAGTGACGCCCGTGATGACCTCAGACGCTATAGACAGTGCGTCCTTATATTGAAGAATCTGTTGACGGTCTGACATGTATAAAGAGAAACATCGCATTGCCTGCTCTGAGCAATCGTAAATGGCCAGTTTATCCAGTGAGACTGTGAGGTTCACAAGAACGAACGACTTTCGCAAGGGAGGGAGTGAGGCGGAGGGAGGGAGTGAGGCGGTGGGAGGGAGGGGGATGGAGGGGGAGGGAGGGAGGGAGGGAGGGAGGGAGGGGGAGGGAGGGAGGGAGGGAGGGGGAGGGAGGGAGGGAGGGAGGGGGAGGGAGGGGGAGGGAGGGAGGGAGGGAGGGGGAGGGAGGGGGAGGGAGGGAGGGAGGGAGGGGGAGGGAGGGAGGGAGGGGGAGGGAGGGAGAGAGGGAGAGAGGGAGGGGGAGGGAGGGAGAGAGGGAGGGGAGGGAGGGAGAGGGAGAGAGGGGGAGGGAAAGAGGGAGAGAGAGAGAAACACTCTCAAGCAGTGTCAATCCATCCAATGTGTCCAGTGCAACATCAACGTCAGTTCATTTTTAATATATGACCAGGGCATGTGCAGCAGATCAAATATATGATCAATATGAAATCATGTAATTTAGATACGTTTGAGTTATTTGTTATATAAAATTCATCTGAATGGTCAGGTGGGTAGATAGTAGATTCTCATGTGCACATTTTCATAGTGGTTCTTTGCCCTGGGGTTGTGGCCACATTGGTAAACAACAAGCCAGCTGTCGGGCTCAACCTAACCCCATGACAATGTATGGCAGTGTCTCAGCAGCAAGAGTCACCTTCTTACAGGTGGTCTGATCACCGTCTGTCACCGAGCATGATTAATAATAATTAATCACGTTAAATGCAAAAAACACTTTCTTATTAGCTAATGATTGTCATGGACAAATATGAATTAGTTCAACGAATATGATGCGTACCCTCCGTAACGTTGACAGTGCCTTTGTGTTACCATATAGGTATGTGTTGATTTGTTGAGCCGTTTATGGAATGATGTTTAATTAACTGGAATGTGAGAAAGTAAGATAAATAAACCTATTTTGAGATACTGTACATATTATTGTGGGCATAGAGAACCTTACTTACATAATGTAGAACAAAATATTGAGCAATTTAGAAAGAGAAATTGAACATTGTTTATGCAAAGAAACCTACTTTGTTGAACAAACTAGTGTCCGGAATGACTATTTACTGAAACGGTCGGTGGCAGTACCGATCTTCTGGTTATCCGGTTTAAAAAGCGAACCATCACGCTGACACTGAGCAACGGAGATGATTCTCAATTGCCTATTATTATATAGAGACTATTATGCCACAGCATGATTGAAGTACAGTGACAGCACGTGCCCCAGAACCACTAGCTCTCGGTGTCATAGTTTGTTTGTGGTATAAAGCGTACCGAGAATGACTTACTAATTTGAGTTATTGAACGTAATTTTATGATAAAGGGAATTGCAATAATCAAGTCTACTGCTAACAAGAGCCGTTGCAGTAGTTTTGGCGACAGCAAAAGACATATAACGGCGAATACGATGAAGGTCACGAATATGATAAAAACAGCAACGACAAGTTTGTGAAATATGCTATCTAAAATTATTGTCAAAGGTGACTCCTAAATTCCGTGCTGGAATTCTGACTCAACGTAGGTGTTGGGAAAACACAATTAAGTTTGCCACGCCGCATTTGTGTGCCTATATTAAGAAACTCTGCTTTATTAGCATTTAAATTTAATTTGATGTTAGTCATCCAATGGATTAGTGGTCCAAGTTATGTGATTGAATAATACAGTGTCTGGGGAAAAGAACACTTATAGCAGTCCTTCCTGTAGCATTACAACATTACGGCGTTCTGGAGAAAAGCTGATCTGTTTCGCCCGTCACTCTGAAACGTCCGGATAATTTACAACTAGGAAATGTGTCCCCAACACGTTGCCTTGTACCGATTTCTATGCTGTCACGGCTACACGTCTTCCGCTGTAACTGATCCCCAGTCACTCACGGCTATAACAAGTTCTCAACAATTTAATAAACTTTATTTTTAATTATTATTGTTTTGACACCGTCAAATCCGGGGCTACTGCCCCGTTCACGGGTGTGCACAAACATTATCAATTCACACAATACAACGTGTTTGTAGAAAGTGATAATAAAATACTAATACATGCGCTGTATAAGATATTAAGACTTAATATGGTTCCTAATAACGAAAAGACAAATGGTCGTGTATATATGTGCACACGTCTACACTATTTATTCTGTATGCAGTAACTTTACCCACTCCGAATAATAACTTGTTTCACTAATACATACCAACTACATTCTAACATGGTTGTAGACTGCATACAACAACATGACATATTCTGACTTCACACACGTGGTACTCTCTCTCGCTCCCTCACTCCCTCTCTCCCTCCCTCTCTCTCTCCCTCCCTCTCTCCCTCCTACTCCCTCCCTCTCTCCCTCCCTCCCTCCGTCTCTCTCTCTCTCTCTCTCTCTCTCTCTCTCTCTCTCTCTCTCTCTCTCTCTCTCTCTCTCTCTCTCTCTCTCTCTCTCTCTCTCTCTCTCTCTGGTGAAGTCGGGGGTTCTAGCAAGACCCGTGCTGGTGAAGTCGGGGGTTCGAGCAAGACCCGTGCTGGTGAAGTCGGGGGTTCGAGCAAGACCCGTGCTGGTGAAGTCGGGGGTTCGAGCAAGACCCGTGCTGGTGAAGTCGGGGGTTCTAGCAAGACCCGTGCTGGTGAAGTCGGGGGTTCGAGCAAGACCCGTGCTGGTGAAGTCGGGGGTTCGAGCAAGACCCGTGCTGGTGAAGTCGGGGGTTCGAGCAAGACCCGTGCTGGTGAAGTCGGGGGTTCGAGCAAGACCCGTGCTGGTGAAGTCGGGGGTTCGAGCAAGACCCGTGCTGGTGAAGTTTGTGTCCAGGCAACTGATAAAAACAACTGATGATGAACAAAAAGAAACTTAAGACTGGAAGCGCCAACACTGATGCAAAGGTGTTCATTGCGGAAGACCTAACGCCGCTGGGATACAAACTTCTGATGATAACCAAGCACAATTGACTATGCATAGACACGCGACGGGCGCATCATCTGCCGCATCAAAGGCAACAATCCAGTCGCCTGATGATCTGTTTAAAGTTGGAATTGATCAACCAGATCTCAAAGCACTTGGACTTGGGCCCTACGTTCTCGGTGTAGAATAGGACGGGGAAGGAAGATCCTCTTGTGAAGACGGAGGAACTAAGAGTCTAATTACAGAGCAGAACTCTGATTTGTAACATGCTGTAACTAATATCAAATGTGTTCTACTTAAAGGTTGTGGCTTAATGACCAAACTGAGGTCGCCTGACTAATTTTTTTATTTCCGAGTCTGATTTAATATTTCTAACATAAACAAAACTGGATGATTTTTATATAATTTATATAGATGGCTTTGATTGTCATACAATGACTAGAACAACATTTAGATCTAAATAAGGAGGAGTAGCACTACTGGTTAAGAACTCGATGTCTAACATTATTGAAATCGTACGTGGAAATACAAATTGTGTACTATGGTTCAAATAACATGTTAATTTGCTTGGGTATGAAGCATTATGGGGAATAGTTTATATTACGCCAGAGAATTATATTTATTCATCAGCCAGCCTGTTTGATGGTATAGAAAATGACACTGCAAACTTGAGGAATGATTCAAACAGCCCATTGTATGTAGTTGGTGATTTTACTGCCCAAACTGGTAATTTATGTGATTTTATTGAATCTAATGATCAAAATGTGGTGTTGAATGACTTCGATGAAGATATAATGCCATAATTAGTGGGACGAAAGAATTTAGACAATGTAGGCATACCACTGGATAGAAATTAACTAGATAAAGACAAATAATTATGGACACAGGTTTATCGCATTGTGTAAAAGCCTAAATGTCCACATTGTTAATGGTAGGATTGGGGTCGATAGGGACAGAGGTGCAACTACATGCAACAATGCAAGCATTGTTGATTATATTCTTATTTCTCCACAATCATTTCATGGTATAATGGAATTTGAGGTTTTGGAATTGGAAGAATTGTTATCTGATGCTCCCAACCCTGTTAAAATGGGCTTTAAATGTACCATGCAAAACCCAATTGTTCCAACAATAAGGGAGGATGGGTTGGCTGAGAATGATGATACTGCCCAATTTAATAAACCAAAATTAGCTAAGGATTGTGAATGAGGCTTTAACAACAGTATTAATTTGAAGGATTTGAAGATATAGAGAAAGATCTTGACAATTTAATGTGTAATGATATTGATGAGGCTTCAATAAATGATATAGTAAATCGCATTAATGATTATTAAAAAGTTGCTGCTAAAACGGTTGGTTGTATGAAGGATAACTATAGACCTACAATGAAGGGTAAAAGCATTGACAAAAAAGCTAACGGTAAACCATGGTTTAATCAAGTCTGTAAAGAAAGGAGAAAACATTACTATTAAGCCAAGGCAGTGTACTGTAAAGATAAAACTGATGTTAATAGAAATGTCAAACATAATGCAAGTAGGAACTATAAAAAGGAAATTAACAAGCAACATAAATTGTATTTTAAGGATTTTGCTAATAAATTAAGAGTAAGAATCCAAAGGACTACTGAAAAATTATGAATGAGTCGAGAGGTGACAAAAGTAAAGAATCAATACAGTTAATACCAACATTTTTTTAAAACTTTAAGAAGTTAAGTATTAGTGAGGAGGAGAATCAGAATGACTAGGATTGTGAACATTTTGCAAACAATAATAATAATACTTTTTTAAATAGTATATTTACAGCTGAGGAAGTAACTGAGGCTATACATAAATTAAAAAAACAATAAAGCGCGTGGGTTGGACCTAATTCTAAATGAGTTCTTAAAACATTCTGGGGATTATATGATCTCTGTATATGTTAAATTGTTTAATGTCATATTAAATTCTGGCCATATTCTTAAAGATTGGGCCATGTGTATTATTTTGCCCATTTATAAAAATAAGGGTCCTGTAACTGACCAGACAACTACAGAGGGATCACACTGCTCAGTTGCTTTTGCAAATTATTCACCTCTGTTTTGAATAATAGATTAACTGAATATATTGATGAATTGGGAATAATGGGGGAGGAACAAACTGGATTTCGGCATGATTATTCCACAATGGATCATGTATTTATCATGAACATTTTTATTGACTTATACTTAAACAAAAGGAAGCACTTATACTGAGCCTTTGTAGACAACAGAAAGGCATTTGACACTGTAAACAGAACATTCCTATGGTTGAAATTATTATCAAACAATATTGATGGAAACAATTTCACTGTGATATTTAACTTATATAATGACGCCAAATCATGTATTATGAATACATTTACAAAACATTTGTCACCTTTCTTCCCATGCAATATTGGAGTTCGACAAGGTGAAAATCTGTCACCACTAATGTTTGCATAATTTTTTAATGATCTTGAAACACATCTGTCAAATGCATATGGAAAATTGTTTTGAAAAAGAGGACATTGTTGTGTATCTAAAGCTTTTTGTGTTGCTGTATGCTGATGATACAATTGTATTAGAACCTACTCAGTTACAATCTGCACTTGACGCCCTATTTAACTATTGCGAAACTTGGAAACTGCATGTTGATACTGCCAAAACTAAGGTGTTAGTA
This sequence comes from Lamellibrachia columna, assembly GCA_963662155.1. NCBI lineage: Eukaryota > Metazoa > Annelida > Polychaeta > Sabellida > Siboglinidae > Lamellibrachia > Lamellibrachia columna. The sequence continues at coordinate 16,296,249 of OY759266.1, forward strand.
TTCTCAAAGGGTAAGATTAGAAAATTGCCAGTATTTAAATTTGGACCAAATAAGCTTGCCATTGTAGATAAGTATAACTATCTAGGAATTAACTGTAACTGTAATGGTACATTTTCTAAAGCAATCAGACATTTATATGAACAGGCAAACCAAGCAATGTTATGTTTAATTTCTAAAGCTAAGAAGCTAGAACATCCTGTTGATATCCAGTTACAACTACTTGATTCCTTTACATGCCCAATCTTGTTACATGGATGTGAAGTATGGGGATGTGAAAATATTATGTTAATTGAAAAGCTACATTGGAATTTTTTAAATTTTACTTGAGGTAAACAATAGAAGACATACTTCCCTGGTTTATGAAGAACTTGGGCAATTTTCACTAAATAATAAAATAAACAGTAGATTGTTGAATTTTGGGGGGAAATTATTGACGGGAAAGGAATCTAAACTGTCTTGCATTATGTATCAATTATTATATCAATTATCTATTAAAAATATCTTTGAATCCCCCTGGATTACTTATGTTAAATACATTTTAAATAGCATTGGCCTATCTAACTTTGTGGCTGAATCAAGAAATAGTGAATCTTAAATGGTTTAAGGCGGTTGTAGAATTAAAACTTACTGACCAGTATCATCAGCAGTGGTGTAGTAACATTTGCAATATCGATGGGTGTACAACCTGCAGAATAATTAAATATGATTTTAAAATGGAGAAATATTTGCTAGTTTTACCACCAAATCTATCTAGACTAAATTTCGTAAATTCAACAATCATCTGTTGCTGATTCAGCAAGGCAGGTATTGTGGAAGTGATGGGCAAGAGAGATTTTGTACTCTGTGTGATTGTAATGATATTGGGGATGAGTTTCGTTATTTGTTTAAATGTACTTTTTTTAAGAAGGTAGACTTAAGTCTATTTCCACATATTATTTTTTAGGCCAAACACTTTAAAAATGGATCAGTTGTTTAATTTGACAAGCCATGCAAAGCTAATTAAATTATGTAATTTCGTACACGAGATTTTAAATAGTTTTAAGTTGTAAATTGATCTTCCTGTGATAATACTGTGTTTTGTATTTTGGAAAAACCATTTACCAATGTAATTTATAAATATTATTGAAGCCTGGATTACATACACTTATAGCCAACTCACATTGTAACAGTATGCAACATTGTGATTCTCGTATAACCTAATAAGGTTTTTGAGAATAAAGTTGAATAGAATTGAATTGAATAAAAAGGTTTTGATCGGTTAACAATTCAAGCCGCAATCCTGAAATATACCATTTTTGTTACAACTAACCCCTTTCTCCTTTTTACAATTACTCTAGAACTTCCTACCATATTTAGAATCTACAACAGCAAACTTTCGATTGAGTACACTCTTTTATAGTCGTTCCACTAACGAGCTAATTACAATAATACAGATGATTATATTTTACATATACACTATATAAGCCGATATAATTTCACTGCGTTTTCCGGTTCCACATGATTCGCGTTGCATCAGAAGAAGAAGCTTGGCAGTATTCGACATCACTCTACACGCCGGTGTCGTGCACTTCACAGGTTTCGTTGCATTCTCCCACATCTTGCTGCGTTGTTGTGATAAGCGCGGTCTCACTACAACCAAGGAACAGCACATTTACACGTCGAGTTGTCAATTTCTCTATAAACATCGTGGCTTCTAATTCTATGTATTGTTCAGCAAAGTCCTACTAGGATATTATCACTGAATGTTTATTTCAGAATGTCCTTCTGCAGAGTTAGTGAGTCAACAACGTCTATTTTTCCATTTCCCCGCTTGGGATATTTTACTTCCCCTGGCAAAGGCACTACATAGAACGGACCATCGGAATTTATTGTCTCTTCCGAAAGACCCAAGCATCACAGGGTGAACCAAATTGCTCAGTTGTCTGTTGTAAGTACAACGTATACAGCATGTTATTAAGCATATTAATAATGGCAATTTATACATGTCGTAACCTTCAATAAAGTTGTGATTAAATCGTAATACAAAGCCATGTTTTCCAGATTGTAAACTAATATAAACATACATAAGCAAATGTTTATTTACTCTGCAATTCAGTGCAGCGTGTTTGCTTGTTTCAAGCTTTCAAACAAATGAAACATAAATGAGATATATCTACCTGCAACTGTCGCGCCTTCTCCTTCTGTAGCAGATAGCAAACCCTGTCATGGATAATAGAAGCAGCACACAACCACCGAAATAGGCCCCACTGTTATGTGCAGTGCTTGGGTTATCCGACTGCAATAAATACAGCTGCAGCTGCATCATCAGCCGCAATAAAACAAATGTAATGCGGTGGCGGCGGCATCAGTAGCAATGAAAACCGCAGTCATGTCAGTGACATAGGTGGGATTAGTAGCTTTGATATAGTAGCAGAAGGCGCACTTGTTGCAACAACCGTAACAACTTGTTTTTGTCTGTGTCTGTTTGTCTCTCCCTCTTTCTCCCTCTCCCCCTACTTTCTCCTCCCTCCCTCCCTCGCTCCTTGCCTACCTCCCTCTCTGCCTCCCTCCCTGAGCGTGCGTGTGTGCGAGTGTATGTGCGTGCGTGCGTGCGTGTACTTGTTGTAGTAGCATAGCATAGTACGATATCATAGACATGAGGCAATATTTACGCTGTGAATCATGCTTTACCTGATCTCGTGTAATTGCACTTAACATCTTCGTATCCACCTGTACAAAGCCACAAAGAGATAATCCCCTCATACATTCCACAATTGGGGCAGTAGCATGTGTCACATTTATATACAAAACATCATCAATAATATTACTTATATCCCCATTAATCCGTGAAATATCAACAGTAGTGCTATTTCTCTTCGACGTCACACCAACTGGTCTGTTTATATGCTGTTAAATGTGATGCTGGACATACCCTAACTGCAGTGACGAAACCCAACGTTCATTGTTGTGTCTCAGACACAACAATGAACGTTGTATACCCTAGCAAGAGGTATACCCTAGCAAGTCTCTTTTTTAAGCATGACGTTCTTGGCTGGAATAGCGTTGTCAAAGGCTCCTATCAAATTGCAAGAGAGTATTTTTGTGTAGTGTTTTGCAGGGAGCCCCTGGCATGGTCTTGTGTAACGTTTCTTTAAAATTCCACGTGCCTATTTCAAAATTAACACAAAACAGCCTGAGTTCATATTCGTAACTACAACAAGACATGAAACCTATTTATCATGCATGATAACCGAATCCTAGCAACATTGTTAGTGCTTCTGGTTTTGAAAATGTTTAAGAATTTGTGATTTCATAATCATCAGGTACATACCCCTCTACTCAGTTCCCCTACAACATTTTGTATAAGTGTCTACATTTGGACTACAGTAAAATAATCCAATGGTTAATGTCGAATTTCACGTAGCACAACACAATCTGCTTCCAATTCTAATTTTATTCTTTAATATAAATGACTCCACCTCACTCTTTCCTATTCTGATTTCGCCACACGACACTACCTGTCAGTCCAAATCAGCACCTGATAAGTGTTTGTTGACCCATCATTCAGTTATAGCTATTATGTGAGGGTCCACATATTTCACCATAACGTTTAATTCGATTTTCTATTTTTTTCTGATCATTGCATTTAATCACATGCACTTGAATCCAGCTTCAGAACTGTTTTCTGGATTTTTCCTTATCGATGTATTTGTCTTCTTTGAGGAATATCTAAGAGTGTCCTCTGCTCATCTAAATAAATAATTATAGGTACAAAGTCTGATAGTTGTTTTATCGTAAAGCCATGTAATATATAATAACACATATGTACATTATATATAATACAATCTTGACTACCCAATAGTGTCTTAATGTAATCTTACCTGTACTATACCAAATGTATCGTACATCATAGCTAATACACAAACATTTAATAACTAAAATCAGCTATATGTTTTACGCTTCGTAATACTACTAGCAAAAAATACCCATCCTCCGGGCAGGATAATTTGGTAGTTCGTAAGTGACTGATTATAATATTTACATTCTTTCAGGATACACAGAATTATCAAAGAAATATCCATCTATGTCTTGGTATTTGGTGTTGCCAGTCAATATATGGATGGCTTCTTGGAATCCAACTATCGAAATTGCGATGTAATACTGACAGTTATAGTAACGTCTAGCGAAGCCTTATCCTTGTATTACGTAACGTGGGACTAATGTAGAAAGGCGTTATGAAAAAAATATACGTAACTGTTCGTATATATTGTTGTGAATAATTGTACATAATAACTACAAAGGGTAATTCGATTGTTCAAAGAATGGGCAATAGTGTCACGACTCCTTCGAGGGGTCGTAGATGAACCCCGGAAATACATACATGCATACATACGTACGTATGTACATACCATACATAACAACAAGTAGCCCCGTAAGCGTAATTGTCTACTTGGCATAACCCATTATACTATGTAGTAGACAGTTTTCATGTTTCATTTACGAAACATAAAAAGTGGTTGTGTAAGGTTATATTATGTGGGCATATAAAAACAAGTTTTAGGTGGTTAAACAATTATTTTATTCCACATCTCGTTAATGTCGTCTTCTTAACTCCCGGTTTGTTGACGATGTATCTGCTGGTGGACTTCCAAGCAACTGCTTTCGATTGTATCTCCATATGTGTGCTATGTTTTCGTAAAACGCCTCTGTAACAACTTGTCCCTGTATACAACTAGCCCCAGTCTCCCCTACATACTGCAGTCAACGCACTGTTCCGGGTTATACGCGATTTTAATCGTGTACATCAGACGGCTACATACACAGTAACAATATAATCGCTCACATTGACAATGAAAAAACAGTGGAGATAAATATCACCCAGAGGTGCCAAGTAACATTGCACAAAATGCGGTAGATCTACCGCTTTTCAAGATTTGAGGGCGGTAGATCGCGTCGCGAGCCTGGCGCATCGGTCGCTAGGGGGAGTGTGACATTTTAGGTTATATTTACTAAATTTTGGTACATCTTCTGTGTGATCTTTGACGTATGAAATTACGGTTTGGCGGTAGATTTCGGCATGTCAGCGGTAGACCGTGAAATTATCACTAAAGAAAAAAGCTTGAGTTCTAACGCCAAAGCGGAAGACTTGGCACTTCTGATCGTAAAGAAATCGTAAATCGTAAAGAAAAATCGTGAATGCAAACATTACTGAAAAATTTATAGACTCTTAAAGTCTGGAAGATTTGACATGTAAACTCTGACCGGAAATGTTCTAATGATAAAGCAGGTATGGCTTGGATGCCTAAAATTCGACATGACTACACACATCAGTGGGAATTTAAAATAGTCTTGCCGGCCCTTTGGAATCGCTTCTCCGGGATATTTATACTCTCAGTTTACCCAATTCAGACTAGAGGCGCTAGATACCCAATACGTTTTACCAATGTTCACTTGTTAAACCGCCCTCCCATCTCAACCGCTGGACAGTGACGTCTACTGGAAGTGTCCTTGTCAAATTGGCAAATTAAACTTTTGGAGTTGGGCCAATCCAGGCTTCCATGTCTTTTTCCTGTTCCCGAATTTCGTTGACCTCCGAGGTGGGGGTTTAGCTACAAGCTTTACGAACCCAGCTTTTCTGTTGCTAATCTAGGTTTAATACAATTGGTTATTACACCAAACTGGCATATACTCTACATTCTGGTATTGGTGTAGGTTCATACATACAATGTTGTTGACCATCTTGTCCATTAATATTAGTCTGGAGTTGCGACGACGTTGTTGCGGTGTGACCTGTTCGAGATGGCACCGGCCTAGCACCCACCTTGCTGATCTCCTCTATGGCATCTCATATAGGAGTTGAGAACAAAGTTCATGTTACAATGTAATGTTCTACAACGAATAAACAACTACGTTTTTATCGAAACTCTATGTACTTGTTGTTCCTGCTAATAAAAATAATTGTTTGTATAAATATTAGAACAGCGAATGTGACCTACCGACGACGGTAACCAGCTGGCCATCAAAGCAGCGGCAGCAGCAATCATAATTATCCAGTGACCGTTTCGTGTCACGTTCCTTTCCTGCATGGTCGCGTCACGTAAACCAGCTATCAAACGAAGTATCGCGTCCCGCAAACGCGTTACACTCCAAAATATGGTAGGTAGCACACTGCTGTTAATTATGACTGTCTGAAGCCGCGCATGTCACGGAGACTGTTTGTGCACCCAAACCTGGATCCGCATCAGTTGCGTTTATTTGTATCAGAAAGCTGAACTCTGTCAAACGTAATCTACATGCCTGCTACAACAGCTTACTTCGCCTTTAGTAACTAAATCACGTATATTATTATGTGCTGACTACGAAGTGTCCGTCACTCGAATGAGAATCCGGGATCCGAGGGTTCCGGGGCCTATTTTCGTCTAAACACGGATGTGGATGTTATCTGTATAAAACAGTCACATGTAATTAACTGTTGTGTGTCTACAGTACGAGGTCAATGAAAAGGCTGCTCTTGCTGATAAATAAAACATAACGAGCTACTAGTATTACCAGCTGAAGGCCAAAAATGAAACTAGTGGGGGTAAACAATGGATAAGCGAGAAGGGTAAGTGTGCCAAGATGTATGCCCATGTAACTTTTTGTACTCTCTCAGGCAAGGCATTTGTTGGCTCAAATGTCAATGGGCGGTCCATTGCCAGTTTCACAGTCAGTACGCTAACGAAGCGCGAGATCAGCGCCCGTAGGGCCCGCCAACCATACCCACATAACAGACCAGTAGTGATGTTCATTAATACACAACACCACAATTGCATCATATTACAGGTTTGTATTATAATATCATTGTTGAATCGAGTTTCACATTTTCTGTCATGTTTAACAGGAGCCGGCAACATGCGGCCCGTCCCACGCGCCACTTGCTGCCGACGGTGCAATTGTTTATCCGATCCGCGGCCCACCCACTCCTCCGATGTGGGTATATTATTAAATAAATAAATATTACGTCACGCCTACACTGTCGTCGACACTGCATCACATACTGGCTTTTAGTTATACCATTTACACGTGTTGCAAAAGTGTCAAAACAGTCGTATTCTTCGAGGGACAAAACGCACAAACAACGCTATGTGTATAGACTTGTACAAAGCGTATGCGTGCAAAGACTTATTATGTGCACAACATATTCATAAAGTATAATTATGTATACAAAAAAACAATAATACAATAACACACAAAGATATGGTTACAATGGGAAATGTATTAACGGTCAACAGCCACGGTGCTCTCGGTTGCATTATGGCTTGGCAAGGTGGTGTATTGACTAGCGTATTATGGCTTGGCAAGGTGGTGTATTGACTAGCGTACCACAGACTGGTTTAACTTTAATGTTGTGTGTGTAGGTGTTTCACTCCTTGCTGGTTGCAGCACCTTGACGTCCTCACTCTACGTGCGAGACGTCAAGTACTTATATGATATAGTCAGGAATCATAAGTACGTACATACCTTAGAGGAAACATATATAATATACAAAAAATAATACAATATAGGTTGTTTTCAACTACTCTCAATTAGAATTATGGTGGAACCCTTCAATCTACATGTATTGCAGAGTACTGAAACTAACATATGTAGCAACACTGCCATTACAAATTCAAAATCAATAATATACGATCATATTTGAAAAGCATCCATCAATATATGTCAAATATGACAATGGTAAATTTTCAATATACGTATTTGCTATTTTTGAACAAGCTATATTCAGTGTCGTGTGCAGGATTTAGCGAAAGGGAGGTTATGTAGATTTGTTTAATACGTGGCGGATATAATGTACATCCACTGCTGGTGACATGTTTAATGTGGATACCCAAACATTTTCTGACAGCAAAAAGAGTAGTTAAAACAAAGATGTTCGAAATTCTCAAGTGGGTTGGATTTTAACCAAAAAAGGTCAGTTGCTCGTATTCTCAGCATCCCATTTGGTCGCCCCATCGTCCAGTGTCAGTGGTGGAAGGTGACAACTTCTTGTGAAGTTTCCGGATTGCTGCCCTTGGGTAGTAGCTGAAAATGTGTGATTAATTAGTATTGAAATGCTCTGCTTTCAGTAGCTTTCATTGTTTTAATAGCTTTTCAATTGTCAGAAAGAGGTTTTCAGCACATTTCTGTTTCTAGGAACTCACCGTGGATTATATGATTTAAAGTTTTATGACCCAAAATAACATGAACAAAGAGCTATTTCAGATTTTTGTTTTATTAAATAAATAGAGGACCAACGTGCCCCCGCCCGTTTGGCGTTATTGCATTATATACAGTAAATTCTGCTAAGTAATTCAAAAGGGATCACCACTGAACGTTGGTCGGAAGCGCAACACACAAATTCAAACGAGTGGACCAATCAAATTCAAACGAGTGGACCAATCAAATTCAAACGAGTGGACCAATCAAATTCAAACGAGTGGATCAATCGGATTTTTTTCACACTTTTCTTAATATGTTAGCACTATTTCTAAATGTCACATTTCCATTTGTGCGCTTTGAAAACAATGGAAGCTCATGTATATGTCGGCCAATCACGCGTGCTCTGATATGTGCACATTAGATTTATAGTCCGTCTTATTCAATACGACGACAAACCAGAATCTGTGTTGAGCTACCACGACGGGCATCTCGATGTTTGCCATCAGGGGCCCGCTTTGTGCGGTATGTTGTTGGTGTAGGCTATACACCAGTAATTGCAAGGTAGACCATATATAACAGAGTTCTATAATACATAAAATAAATAATAATAAAATAATAATGAAACTAACTTTAACAGAATTATATAATAAGGGAAAAACCGAATAAAAACAAAACAAAACCGAATACAGAAAACGATAATGTTTGTACTGGTGTTACCCGTTTTGGGACAATAAGGAAGGGAAACAATGGGTAACATGTGGACAATGTACGGCGTGGGCACACCAGTACTGTGCATGGTACGAGTGTGGACAATGTACGGCGTGGGCACACCAGTACTGTGCATGGTACGAGTGTGGACAATGTACGGCGTGGGCACACCAGTACTGTGCATGGTACGAATGTGGACAATGTACGGCGTGGGCACACCAGTACTGTGCATGGTACGAATGTGGACAATGTACGGCGTGGGCACACCAGTACTGTGCATGGTATGACTGTGGACAATGTACGGCGTGGGCACACCAGTACTGTGCATGGTATGACTGTGGACAATGTACGGCGTGGGCACACCAGTACTGTGCATGGTATGACTGTGGACAATGTACGGCGTGGGCACACCAGTACTGTGCATGGTATGACTGTGGACAATGTACGGCGTGGGCACACCAGTACTGTGCATGGTACGACTGTGGACAATGTACGGCGTGGGCACACCAGTACTGTGCATGGTACGACTGTGGACAATGTACGGCGTGGGCACACCAGTACTGTGCATGGTACGAATGTGGACAATGTACGGCGTGGGCACACCAGTACTGTGCATGGTATGACTGTGGACAATGTACGGCGTGGGCACACCAGTACTGTGCATGGTACGACTGTGGACAATGTACGGCGTGGGCACACCAGTACTGTGCATGGTATGAATGTGGACAATGTACGGCGTGGGCACACCAGTACTGTGCATGGTACGAATGTGGACAATGTACGGCGTGGGCACACCAGTACTGTGCATGGTATGAGTGTGGACAATGTACGGCGTGGGCACACCAGTACTGTGCATGGTACGAATGTGGACAATGTACGGCGTGGGCACACCAGTAATGTGCATGGTACGAATGTGGACAATGTACGGCGTGGGCACACCAGTACTGTGCATGGTATGAGTGTGCATAATTTGCTTCTGAAATGTGTGATGGTGGCGTACTAGTAAACGTGGATGTGAAGGGGCACATTTTGCACTCGTATTTTAAAGAAACAAACATCGGGCGGTGTTTTGAAACACCCATTAGATATAGTAATGTATACAATAAGGCGGTGTATACAAGCACAGACACCCATTAGATATAGTAATTTATACAATAAGGCGGTGTATACAAGCACAGACGTAGTGAGATAATTGGAGAATATGATTCCATAGAAAAAAATGTGTCTAATATAAAATGTCAACTTTATGACAAATCTTGCTCAAGGGGACCGATTTGCACGTTGTTCCCCTATTGTACTGCGGTTTTGTCAGTAGTGCCGGATTAACCATGGTACAAGTGGTACACTCGTATCAGGCCCCCCACAAAAAGGCCCCCCACGACATCAATCATAATTCACCTGATTCGCTGCTTAGAGTCTGTCGTCACTTCTCTTGAATTAGACTACGACCTCTGTTCAACTTATTTGTTATAATCATGAATATGACACCGCATATCACTTATATCTGACTTTGATGTAAATAAGAACTTCGCACAACATTACTCGCTCAATTTCCTATAAAAGAAACAAAGGGATTGTAGTCAATGGAAGGTCAGGATTCGTTAACCATACGATGATTTTAACACCTATGTTATAACGGACAACACATTAAAGTAAAAATCCAACCATTTTAAACTCACGGTTTTACCCCATAGAGTAAATAATTTATATATTATCAGCAACCATTTTTGACAGCATCTCACATTACCTCCTCATTCTATCATTAACAAGGCAGTAATTAAGACCTCAGTTTGAGATGCGCCGCACACAGCAAACCATTCGGCCAGCTTCAGGTGTTTCCGGTCACACACAGCTGTTGAAGCATAAGATGTTAGTAGTTAGTGGAGGTTTCTGAGACATCAAATTTTGCGTAAAGTCACGTGACCCAAACATCAAAGGCAAAACACCCTAATATCGCCCACCGCTAATGAGTGCGCGCAGCCAATCAGAGCGCGTCAGAGCGCCCCCTGGCGGTGGTAGCCGAGCGTGCGTGACGTAAGCGCCCCTAGCGACTGGAGGAGGAACGAGCATTGACCAGTAGTCATCGATGATGGACATAGGAACAACAAAAAATACACGTAATATCACCCACCCACCCACTACCCACCCACCCACCCACCCACCCACGTAAACACGTGACCGTGACCTTGACCCTGACGGAGTGACCAGTCCGAGTGGCTAGCTAATGTCAACTGGACGTCCGAACGACTGGAGTTAACTGTAAGCCGAAGCGTTTATCCAGCTGTGAGCCATAGCGCGAGATCAAAGGACGCTAATCTGTACAATGTAGCAAGTTAGCCGAGCTAATCAGTGATAAACAGCAACTATGTTGCAGTGACGACATTGATGTGGGACCGAGGCGTGTTATAGCCGGTTATATGGAGTGAACATAAGACGTAATAAAATTAAAACCGATAAAGATAAGGCGAATGTGTAATAGTGATTAATTAGCCGACATGCATGGCTACAATATAACCGCTGGACGGCGGAAATCGGACCGTTCGTTAAATAAAATGTAGCAGGACGAAAATGGACTATGTGTAAAATATAATATGCCAACACGCAGTTGGAACAAGAACGCAATACAAGACGGGAATATAAGGTGATGCAAAATTTAATACATGAAAAAAGCACAAGTACAATAGAAAGTAAACGGTATTAGGTATAATAATAATAATAATAATAATAAGATAAATGTTCGTGGGGAGAAGTGTTCATGGAGTGGTGTTGAACGCGTGCAATAGCGATCGGCGCACGCAACGATTAGTCATCTTGCGTGCTAACGCTATTCGAAGGGGTACCGATCTACGGCGACGGAACAGTGCCTGGTGATCGATGGGACCTCGGTGAAGTCGACGGAGAATAGGTGTGGGTGATGGGGCGTGTATTAGGAGCAATTGATTCATGACAAGCTCCCAACGCGTCATATGGGCACGGAATGATAGACGTAAAGCGTCGGTGTCGTCGGCGTCGTTGGCGGCGGCGGCGGCGTCGTCGTCCCACGACTCCTGCGTGGTCGGGGGGACGCGAAAGCCAGGGCCGTAATGGAAGCAGATGTCCGACATTACGTGTCGCCAACGGCTGACATGTTCGGCGAATGCGGTTACGAGATCGCTGTCGCACAGGTCCTCTCGAAAGAGCACGACCGCTTGACAGCTCCGGCGCTGTACGGTGACGTCCAACAGCTCCATGAGCACGCACGCCCAGTAAAAGCGAGGTATGCTGTAAGTAAAGGACACAATCAGAGTGAGAACATGCATAGACATCTATATATAACAGACGTAACCAAGCAACGAGAGAGAGATAGGTAATACGAAACCGATCGACTGGCAGACGTTATCGCTAGGCAAGCCACTACATATGGAACTTGGAACGTGGACTCGACGAACATTTAGCGAGACATGTATACACAGGAACGATAGAACAGTATGTAAAGCGAAAACAGGTATGAGCTATGTAGAACTATGTAGAGCTATGAAAGTATAATAGTAATAAATAAATAAATAAATAAATAAAAGACATACTCACACACTACGCATTAGAGGGAGCACTTCCATAATAACCAAAAAATTTGCAAAGTCGCGGACTTGAAGCACAGGCATGGTGAACTGAAGGTCGTCGGCGAAGGCAATGGCGGTTGTGATGACGACACGACGATCTCAGCCGACTTATATAGCATGCTAGAAATAAGCCAGACAACTGACGTCAGCCTCGGAACAATACCACACTAATCAGAAAACAGATAAGCGGCCGGCAACTGTCAGCTTACCGACACCGGGCATCCATCACGCAAGGAAAAAGTGGGGGTTATGTACTCGACAGTGCTAGAACGGCGTGTAGTTAAGACAGTAACTGTACATTTTAACGTCATAAAGTCACCATGAACCGTCCTATAAAGTTTAGAGGCGGTAAACATCATCTGTCCAATTTCTACGCGTGCAGGATACACGTGTGGAATAGACAATTTACCAGTGTCGAAAGTGCCTACCAATGGCGGAAATGCATGCATCATGGCGACATGCAGACTGCAGAAAAAATGCTGTCCACGCGCACGGGTCTACAGGCGAAACACCTCAGCAAGAGCATACGAGAAAAGGAACAGTTACGCGCAGAATGGAACCAACAACGATATTCAATAATGTATGCGTTAGTTGCTGTTAAATATCGCGATCCAACCCTACGTAAACGACTGTTAGACACTGGGTATTCCCAGTTGAATGAATGGGTCAAGAGTCGGGAAGGATACTGGGGCGCACTGACATACAGTGGTCAAGCCGGTCAGAACATGCTAGGGCATATATTAATGCGAGTACGCGAGGTCATTCGATTGCGCAATACTCCCGCCAGACGATCACAAGACCGATGAACAGAGTACAACGAGATAGCAGACAACCAGCATCAGCATCACGCGCTCGACCAAGGGTTGGTGATAAGACAGCGCGCCATAGACAGTGGGAGGTGTATATAAACCCACCGCAGAGTGAACGAGGCACACAACCGCACTCCGATCCACAGCACACGTCGATACTTACTACCAGCATCAGCAGAGAACGAAATGGCCGCTCAACAAGCCGAGATGATGTCAGTCAGCCAACTCGAGAAGGAGGTATGTAACGGTACTTATATATTTAGACGGCCGTTAACCATAGTACAATGTGCTGTTCAAGATAAATATATAGTATATCCATCATGTCAGCAGTGTAACAAACGTGTGAGTCCTGAAAACAATGGCTTTGTGTGTCCTATCCATCGATGGCAGCGTGGTGTAGTGTATCAGTTCGCTATGCGTATCCTCCTACAAGACGCCATCGGCAGTGAAGTGTGGGCAACGTTATTTAATGTCAAGGCTGTCCAGGTGTTGGGATTCACGGCTAACGAATACATGACCATGAAGACAGATGCCGAGCGGTATGCAGCACTGGACATTTTGCGGGGGGCCCAAGTCATGGTGACCATTCGGAAACGCGAGGCGGGACAGTATGTAAATTACACGGTGTCAGACTTGGAAGTAGTCACAGTGTGAATCATTCTGTTGACAGGCTGTCGCTACCGTCGCTGCTGTAGCTACTGCAGTTGCTACCGGAAGTAGTAGTGACGTCATCGACGTTGAGAGCCACTCTAAGGTAATGGAATGGTTACATGCTAATAGTTCGGAGATACTATTCTCCTCCTCTGCGGACAGCTGTTCACCGCCATCATTAATTATAATATCAGATGACGAGGGGGAGGATAGCATTAGCAGTAGCAGTAGCGATGATATGGAGGCCACGGTGAGTGATTTAGATAGGATACGGGATCGAGCCGAAGCCATGACGAATGAAATTAATTTCTATAAGGCACTAGAGGTCGCCAGCGTGCGATATGCCAGTGACAAGGTGGAACGCATAATGAATTTAAATGACGATAAGGATCGTTACGTACCATCGTCCAGCATGGTCATGCACGTCTTGCGGTGGTTATCTATAGATGTCATCGCAACGTGTGGGAATATGACATGGCGTAACCAAGTGACAGAATTGGTTAGAAAGAGTATGTACGAAAGATACAACGATATACAGGGCGACGCGGATGAATATGCCGAATGTGACTAGTTCTTTCTGTTCAATAGATGGGTCTGACGCAGCTGCAGAGAGCCTACAAGCGTCAGTTGACGGACCTGTATGATGCCGATGACGAGGATGAGGTGACGCCATCGCGGAAACGACAGAAAACAACCCCAGCAGATGGCGACACCAGAGTGGTGGTGAAGCACCGTTGCACGGGGCAACGCGTCACACCGACATCATCGCAGGATTACTACTGCGACTCGCCACCAGCAAACCAGGAGGCGGTGCTACCGTGGGGACCGGTGGAGTTGTTGTCGGACTCGGAGTCGGAGTCTGGCAACGATTATTCCATCCTCAACACCCCCCCTCATTACTACAATGACGTCGACGAGGATGCTATCGCCTCATCCCCCGCTCACGAGAATGAGGACGAAGACGCTTTCGAGTTCAGTCCTGCTTCACCACCACCACTCACGCAAAGCACACAAGAATATATGACACCAACGCCAGCACCAACTACACTGTATGTCTTCCCCATGAAAACCATCGTCCTGAAGCCAGACGGGGGGTACGAGAGCATCGCCGACCAACACACAATTACTCACCCAAAGCCATCGACGTCGACCATCGAGGATCCGAAGCCGTCGACGTCGGCGTCGTCCTCGATTATCACTCACCCAAAGCCATCGACGTCGACCGTCGAGGATCCGAAGCCGTCGACGTCGGCGTCGTCCTCGATTATCACTCACCCAAAGACGTCGACCATCGAGGACCCGAAGCCGTCGACGTCGACCATGGAGGACGACGACACTGATGAAGATCCGAGAAAGGTGTGTTTTCTCGCAATGCAAACGCACATAGCATACTTAATAGCGCACCAGTGGCGGAAATCCGCCCCATCGACGGTAGAAGAAGTAACTGTGGACGTGTGCCGATCAATGGCAGTCACGGTGCTGTCGGCACCGTACCAAGAAATATTAATGAAATATGTGCGTTGTGCTATCCGTCAACCACGGTGAACAGTAGTATGTGATGAACAGTAAGGCGGGAGTGAGTTAGTTAGGTAGTATGCAGTAGGTAGTTTGTATGCACTTATAACCACGGTATATGAACATTAGTAGTAGTAGTATTGTTGTTGTTGTTGTTGTTATGTAGATTGAAGTGTACGACGAGGCACCCGTACTCCCAGCCAGCATTCGGAAGCGATCTGGAGTATTGAACGCCACGTATATGACGGCGTCAACAGAATATTATTATTAGTAAACATAACCGAGTTAGTAGGTAGTATTAAGTAATATGGAGTGAAATATGAGTATCTTTTAATTTGTTCTGTAGGATGATGATGACGTACCTGTGCTACCGATTGAAGCGCGTAGGCGAGCAAGCCGTGAATTAATAGTGCTACTACTAGAATATATAATATCGACACACGATGAACAATAGGTCTATTTCTTTATGTAGGAGGAGGTGAAGGAGGAGGTGAAAGAGGAGGAGGAGGCACCCGTACTAGCACGAGCCGAGAGGACACGCACATTACATAGATTACTACAGATAATTGTTGATTTTATGATTGAAACCCCCGCATTTTAAGAAGCACCGTTTGCAACGGAATAACAGTAGTTAGTCGCTCTCTCTCTTTTATTGTATGATTGTAGTTGCATGACATAGAGTAATGTCTATATATATATATATATATATATATATATATATATATATATATATATATATATATATATATATATATATATATATACCTACAGACTTATATAGTATTCATCATCATCATTGTACGTAACCTCTGTCGTGGTGTAAAAGCCCACAAGTTAATAACCATGGAACTAGCCACTGGCGTATCGATAACCGATCGTAAGCTAGAGGTCACTGTCGCGGATGTAACAATCCCACAAACCTTAAAGTCGTCATAGTAATTATATAAGTCTAACCGTGTATATATGTATATGTATATTATGTATATGTCTATGTCAGTATATACTCAATAAAACGTCATACAATGAATGAAACGTGTTGTCAGTGGTGTTGAAAGAGAACCCGTAGCCATCGATAGTGGACACACAGTAGCCAATACCACAGTAGCCAATACCACAGGATCACACCGTAGGTCATACACCCTTCACCAACCACCACCACAACCACCAACACCACCACCACCACCACCATCACCACCACACGTACTATATAGCTGTACTAAGGACCGCTCTCTCTCAGTTGTAGACACGTAGAGCAGCATGAAACGTCACCAATGTCGTCACTGCGGACTGGTGCTCGACACGTATGCAACGCTAAAACACCACCTAGCGAGTCATGCGACACCGGCAGTGACTGAACACACGTATTCGGTGGCGCAGCCATTAGAGGTGTCAATAGAGGTGCCACCTAGCGACCAGGCAAAGCGAACGAAATATTCGTGTAAATGCGATGCAACGTTTGAGATATGGGACGATCTGCAACAACATGTGAGGTCCGTATGTCGTCTTAGCAGTAGCCGCAGCAGTAGCCGCAGCAGCAGTAGAAGTAATAGAAAACAGACCACAGTGTACACATGTGCGAAATGTGGAAAGAAGTTCAATAGACGCTATGACCTGACAAGACACGCACGAATAGCGTGTACCGACGACGACGACGACGTCACGAAGCCACCATCGCCGAAGAGATCAATCAGGGAAGACACCACACCCAACCATCCACTCGTTACCGATGCAGACCCCATAGACCCACCTGCTCGACTCCCCTTCGCCGACAACCTGTCGACGGAACTGTTAGATGTCGTACGAGCGCACTGGTCGACCATACGGACACGTGTAACGAGAGGTCCTCTCCAGTGCAGGTACGATTACAGATTAACGACTCTGGACACGACCGTTCTAGAGACGCCGTTGAAGAACGTGTTCCAGGAACAGACCAACGCTTTCAAGATTAACCTCAGTTACGGGTTCATTCTGAGGAACAAGAACACGGGTCAATACAAGCACTACCATCCCTCGTGCAACTGCTGTGGACGCTACCTGGACGAGCCCAGTCTCATCACCAACAGCAAGGACTTTGATAAGTTCCTCGAACGCATCCGAGAAACCGACGTCTTGCAATGGGCCATCAATCAAAGACCGGATTCGGCGTGGGTGTGCGAACTCGTGACCAATGTCACATTTTTCGTCAATCGCATCATCGAACACCCGATAGGATGTGTAGGAATGACCGACCTTCCAATGTACATCAAGAAGAACAAAGCCGTCATCGGATTGGAAAAGGAGCCCATCCATGCCAAGAGGTACAGTGACAACCTGTGTCTCTTCCGATGTCTGGCCCTGCATCGCGGATGTGAAAGTTGTCGATTGGAACCAGCTGTGAAGACGCTGTACGATACTTACGTCCAAGACGGCGTACCCATGAAAGCATTTGCCGGGGTCACGATGCAGTATCGAGACCACGTTCCAAACGAATGTGTGCGTGTACCGTCTCGTAAAACCGGATGGAGAAGATGGAAAGCCAACTGCAGAACTCGTTCGTCGCTCGGTATGTAAGTACCCTGACACACTCTACCTCAATCTTCACGAGACGCATTATTCCCTCATCCAGGATAGACGCATGTATTGTCACTCGTACAGATGTCGGAAGTGTGGGGACTGTTTGTGGAAAGACGCATGGCATCTACGCAACCACGAGAGCACGTGTACGGGGGGTGTGCGCCGAGTCTATCCTGGTGGCGTGTACCATTCGACTCCGTCGGTGTTCGAACGTCTGGCAGACGAGAACATCCGAGTGGCCGAAGCGTTGCAGTACTATCCGTACCGAGCCACCTTCGACTTCGAGTGTTGGTTCGACACCGAACACCTTCCGTCGGACAGTGCCCAGGTTCACTGGGTTGCGCGTCACGTCAAGCTGAGCGTCAGCGTGGCATCCAACGTACCCGGACACGAACAGGTGACATGCATCGTCACGGACGGAGACACCAACAAGTTGGTGAGCACCATGATGACTATCCTACAATCGATGAGCGAGGCCGCGTACGACAAGATCAAAGACTCATACGATCATGTGTTGGAACAACTCGCAGAAGAGCTGACGAAATGGGACGCACGGGAGGAGGCTGCACGGGAGGCCACCGAGAAGAAAGCTCGACCGACAACCAATCCGTACAAAACGCTGATGGGACAACTGTATGGATGGATGCGTCAGTTACCTGTCATCGGGTTCAATTCGGGGAAGTATGATCTCAATGCCATCAAACAGTTCCTCATACCGTACTTCCTGACGACTTCAAAGACCGTGGAACAAGACGAGGCCGAGGACGAGGACGAGAGGGAGCAAGAGGGCAACAAGAAAGACGAGAACGACGGCGTCGGGTCAATGTTCGTCATCAAACGCAACAACACTTTCATGTGTCTTTCGACGGATCAGCTGAAATTCCTAGACATGATCAACTACATAGCCCCCGGGTTCAGCTACGACAAGTATCTGAAAGCGTACGGATGCGAGGTGACGAAAGGTCATTTCCCGTACGAGTACATGGACCGTCTGGAGAGACTCGACGACACCGCACTTCCACCGAAAGAGGCCTTCTTCAGTCGACTGAAGAACGAAGGTATTTCAGACGAGGATTACGCCGGTTGTCAGGAGGCCTGGCGCGTCAATGGCATGACGACGTTGCGCGACTTTCTCGTCTGGTACAACAACAGGGACGTGGTTCCCTTTCTACAGGCCATCGACAGACAGTTCGCGTTCTATCGACAACGGGGAATAGACATGTTCAAGCAAGGTATCAGCGTACCTGGTCTGACCCTGCTGTACCTGTTCAACGACCTCCCAGAGAAGACCTACTTTACCATCTTCAACGAGAAGAATAAAGACCTGCACGACCTCGTCAAAGCGAACATTGTAGGCGGGCCTTCGATCATCTTTCATCGCTATCACGAGAAAGGGGTCACCACGCTACGTCAGAACGAGTACGGAGAGGCGGCTCGTCCTTGTCGAGCGATCGTCGGATACGATGCGAACGCACTGTACCTGTGGTCGCTCATGCAAGACATGCCTATGGGATGGTACACGCGACGACGAGCAGAGAAGGACTTCCGCCCCGAATCGGCGCAGCTGTACGGACAGATGGCTGGAGAATGGTTGACGTAGGAATCCGAACGCACGGGACGTTCCATACGGCATCAGATCAACGGACGAGAGAAGAGAATAGGCAAACATCGGGTGGATGGATGGTGCAGCGAGACGAAGACGGCTTATCAGTTCCAAGGGTGCTTTTTTCACGGTTGCTCGTGCAACCGTGACGAGGTGAACGCCGTCAACGGGAGACCAATGGCGGAACTGCTCGCCGAGACCCGAAAGACCACCGCCTACCTACGACACTTTGTCACAGTCGTCGAGTTGTGGGAATGCGAGTGGAAAGAGATGAGACGAACCCCGGCCGTACGCAAGTGTGTGGATGCAGCATTTCCCCGACGTCGACACGTGCGATGGACGATGACGTCACAACAGATCCTGAACGGAGTGCGTGCAGGAACCGTGTTCGGCATGATCGAGTGCGACATACGCGTACCGGAAGAATTGCGCGCGCACTTTGCCGAGATGCAGCCCGTGTTCAAGAACATCAGTCTGATACGCGAGGATCTCGGTCCGTTCATGCGCCGATACGCCGAAGAACACGACATCATGAAGACTCCGCGACGCATGCTCGTGGGTAGTTATTGCGGCGATAAGATACTGCTCGCAACGCCACTGCTGCGATGGTATCTGGACCACGGTCTCGAGGTACTGCACGTGTACCAGGTCATCGAATACGATCCTATTCCGTGTTTCCGGCGGTTCGGCGATGCAGTGTCCAAGGCCCGACGCGAGGGCGACGTTCACCAAGACAAGACCATCATCGCGGACACCATGAAGTTGCTGGGGAACTCGGGCTACGGAAAGACCATCACCAACGTTGACCGACATCGTGACGTCAGCTACTGCACGGAGAAGGCGGCATCGCTCCTGGTCAACGATAAACGGTTCCGACAACTCGAGATCGTCGTCGACGATGCGTACGAGATAGAGTTGAACAAGAAAACCGTCAAGTACACCCTACCCGTACACGTGGGATTCTTCGTTCTGCAGTACGCCAAGATGCGCATGTTGCAGTTCTATTACGACTTCATCATCAGATACGTGGAGCGCCCTCTGTTCGAGTACTGCGAGATGGATACAGATTCCGCCTATTTGGCCTTGGCCGGCGAGTCCGTCGACGACCTCGTGACCCCGGAACTACGAGAACATTATTTCCGACATCGTTCCGAATGGCTCCCATCGGAATGTTGCGACGACCATCGGAACGACTACGTGCGCTGTCGTCTCGCCAATCGACCGTGGGTCGGAGACGAGGCGTGCTGTAAGGCGCGAAGAGCGTTCGACAAGAGGACACCGGGTCTGTTCAAGGTCGAGTGGTCCGGTGCCGGGTTCGTGGGGTTGTGTAGCAAGACGTACTATTGTTTCGGAGCCACCGACAAGTACAGCACCAAAGGACTGAGCAAACGTCACAACACCATCGACAAGGACGCGTTCCTGGCGGTGCTCACCAACCGTCGGAGCGGAGGTGGATCGAACCGTGGTTTCCGGGTGCATAAATCTACCGTGATGACGTACGTGCAGACACGGGATGCACTCACCTTCTTTTACGCCAAACGCGTGGTGCACGAGGATGGGGTGACCACGGGTCCGGTGGACGTGTAGAAAAGGCGATGCACGCTGCACTCGTTTCATACGCAATCATGGATGCACGATGGAAACACCCCTTCACGTGCATCGTCGCCGGACCGACGGGGTGCGGCAA
This sequence comes from Lamellibrachia columna, assembly GCA_963662155.1. NCBI lineage: Eukaryota > Metazoa > Annelida > Polychaeta > Sabellida > Siboglinidae > Lamellibrachia > Lamellibrachia columna. The sequence continues at coordinate 16,317,528 of OY759266.1, forward strand.
GAGTACTTTCGTGACGCGTATGTTGCGTCACGCCGCTGCGATGATCGATCCACCGCCCGAACAAATAACGTGGTGTTACGGAGAATGGCAAGAGGCTTACGCAACGACGAACTTGGGTCACGTGCGATTCGAGGAAGGGTTACCGACGGCGGCCATGTTCGATCCGACAACGAGGAACCTCATCGTCATAGACGATCTCATGGCAGAAACGGACGAACGGGTCACGACCTTGTTCACTAAACAAAGTCACCACAGGAACACGTCCGTGCTGTATCTCGTACAGAACCTGTTCCCTAAAAACAAAGAGAGTCGCACCATCAGTCTGAATTCGCAGTACATGGTGGTGTTCAAGAATCCACGTGACGTATCGCAGATGGCGACCTTGGCTCGGCAGATGTATCCGGGACGCGGCAAGTTCGTGCAAGAGGCGTTTAAAGACGCCACGGCGGTACCGTACGGTTATCTATTGGTCGATCTCAAACAGGACACGCCCGAGGACATGCGTCTGCGCACGGCCATCTTTCCAGACGATGGTGTTCAGTACGTGTACCTGCCGAAGGTATAAAACGACCGAGTGTGTGGATAGTCTCTTCATTCGCATCATGTCTACCCTGGTGAAGAGACACATCGTGTGCATACAGGCTCTGGCCAGAGTCAAGAACAACAGAATTAAAAAGGCCATCATCGCCAACGCCGACGCCGATCTGCTGTGTGCACTAGCCGAGTGTGCCTACAACATACTAACAAAAAACATTCCATTGACCGCTTTACAGAGGCGACGATTGCATAAATACAGGACGAAGTTACGCGAGTTGGCTAATAGACGAACGCTCGCTGCCAGAAGAAGACGCATCTTGCTGCAACCGCAGGTTGGCGCGGGACAGAGCGGCGGTTTCCTATCGGCCTTCCTAGCACCGCTGGCAAGTTCGGCCTTGATACCCTTGCTCCAACAGGTGCTGACCCAACGGTAGATACATGGAACACGCACGCAAGATGGCCTTGGTGGACCCGCGCCTGTTGGACACGCTTCGGTCACCCCCACCCCCACCCGCGACCGACACCTTAGGCAAGAAGGTGCAAGCCCTCGATGACGAGATGAAGACCATCCTAGATAGAAATGACCTAGACGACGGGACCAAGGTGACCCTGTATAATCAGGTGTTGCAGCGGTACAACGTCTTGGCCACTAAACGCATCAAGGAACCGCTACGCGTGGTCACGGTGAACGAGTCGGAGGTGGCCTCGGAGTCGGGGTCGGAGGGTGCAGTCCGCGCTCCTATTAGCGGACTGGAGGCCACCGTCTTGGCCACCGTACCCAGGACCATGCAGGCCAAAGCCAGCCGTTTGATGGAGCATCTCAAGAGAGACATCACGTGGACCGCTCGCGGTGAACTGATACACGAGGGCGTGCCGGTTGTCGGAAGTAACGTGGTGGATCTCGTTAACGATCTGTTGCGTAAGAGCAAGACCGCTCCGACGGGTTGGCAGCCGTTCGCACGACAACTCCGTGCCATCAACCTACCCATGACGTTGGTCGGTAACGTCGCCAGAAGAGCCTACATACGTCCGGAGCCATCGATCACTCCCTCGCGTCGATCCAGTCCTACTCCGCGTGCTGCATCAGGTAGTGCACGAAGATCGCTAAGTTGGACACCCCTCGCCCGTCAGAGTCGTCGAATGGAACATACCATGCCCACCCCACCCCCCGAAAGACGCAAGGCTTTGACGTCATTGGCTGGTTGGGACAACCTATAGGATGGTACGATGCGTGTCCGTAGCACAGTGTTCGTCATGTCGCCCGATCCACATGACCTCGTTTACCGTTCCGTCGTCGGTGCTATATTTATCAGTGGACTTTACATGATGGCTCACGGTATACTCCAAAGTTTTATGCAACAGGCGTTATTCGAACCCCCCTCGCTCGTCGAATGGACCAATCCTTGTCCACCCACCCACCCTCCCCCCGCATCACGCAAGGCTTCGTCGTCATTGGCTGGATGGAACACCGTATAAGGTGGTACGACGCGTATCCGTAGCACAGTGTTCGTCATGCTCATCGATCCACAGGACGCGTACCGTTCCGTCGTCGCTGCGCTATTGTTCGAAGGACTTACCTTGCTGGGAGACGTTGCAGCCGGCATTCTTATACAACAGGTGTTATTCCGACTATGGTTACTCCGCTAGACCGTTGTTGTTCCACCGCTGTCATTGTGGCTGCCATAGTGTGTGTCCTAATACACGTCGGCGTGCTCCTCGTCATTCGTCAACAGTCGGACTCCGGAGTCAACGTCACCGCCCCCGTCAACACATCGGTCTTCCACCTCTTTTGATGGCACAGAGGGGAGAACGCTCCTTGAGTGAGGTCTACTTCGATCCCACGAGGGTAGGCAGTTATGGTGGCGTCGCTGGCTTGCGACGCGTCACGCGCCTGCCACAGAAGGCCGTCACGTCATGGTTGTCGGCACAGGACGCCTACACCTTACACAAACCAGCGAGACGTCATTTCAGGAGACGACGCGTCATCGTGGGTGGTATGCATCAGCAGTGGCAGGCCGATCTCGTAGACATGACGAAGGTCAAAGACGTCAACGACGGTATGGCCTTTCTCCTCACGATGATCGACGTCTTCTCGAAAGTGGCCTGGTGTGTTCCCATGAAGAACAAGTCCGCGGCGTCGTTGGTAAAAGCGCTGCAATCCACGTTCGTCGACGTTTGCCCCCAGACCTTGCAGACGGATCAAGGCACAGAATTTCGGAACAAATCCGTTCAGGCGCTATTGAAGCGTTACGACATCCATTACTTCTACACGCACAACACGGAGACGAAGGCAGCCATCGTGGAACGGTTCAACCGAACGTTGAAGACGCGCATGTGGCGCTACTTCACGAAACATCAGACGTGGCGGTACGTCGACATCCTTCCGGACTTGATGCGATCGTATAACAATGCCCGCCACCGCATGATCGGTATGGCGCCGTCACAGGTGAATGCACAGAACCAAGAACAGGTGTGGCAACGTCTGTACGGTCACGATGGTAAGGGCGTGCCCAAGTTGCGCGTGTCGGATCGCGTGCGTGTCAGCAAGTACAAACGCACGTTCGAAAAGGGCTACGAGACGAACTGGAGCGAAGAGTTGTTCACGGTACACGAGGTTCACCCCTCCGACCCACCCGTGTATCGCTTGCGGGACGATCTCGGCAAAGTGCTGGAGGGTACCTTCTACGAACTGGAGCTGCAGAAGGTGACGGTACCCTTTGATAAAGTGTACCGTGTTGAAGCGGTACTGAAACGCCGTACGGTTGGTAAACGTAAGGAAGCTTTGGTGAAATGGTTCGGCCATTCCTCCTACTTCAACAGCTGGATCGATGCCAAGGGACTCGTCAACTATAAAGCCTAGCCGCGCACATGACGACATTGCATTCGAGGAATGACACACGACGCGACACCACCACCACCGACCTGCCTTACCACCATAGACGAGGAGGAGACGGAGGTGGACGAACACGAGGATTGTACTGACGCTGCACCGAACGAGCCAGACAGCACTCCCTGGCATCTGTTCGGTACCGCGTGTCCCAAAGAGGAGATCGTGTTTCTGTGTCAGGTCGTCGTCTTGTACACGGTCATTCTGATAAGCATTTACAACCTGACGACAGGTCACGGCGATTCTAATCTGTGGACGGCTCTGTTGAGTAGTTCGTTGGGTTACCTACTGCCCAATCCCACGTTGAGACGCAATGGCGACTGATTTCTACATGACGCTGCCCAGCAACGCTTCCATGGAGATGCACCCCGACAACACCTTGACCCATTACGTCACGCACTTACCTCAACGCATCGATCTGACCGGCGAGTGGGAGTGTGGATTGGCTGAAGTCCAGTATCCGCACACTTGGTACAACGTCACAGAGAACGATGCCTGGTTATTCCTCAGCCCGATCGATACTCCGCACACGTACCGACGTACGAAGTTGTCGTGTGGGTATTACGACGATCCGTTAACATTGATGTATCACGTCAACAAGGGACTGTACACTCTGAGGACGTCGAATACGCAGGCGCAAATGAGCTATAGTTCCGTCACTCAGAAAATGACGTTACACATGACAGCGAACACCCTGTTCACCATACCGCACCACACGACGGCGTCCATGTTAGGATTCCGTAAACCCGTAGCCAGCGACTCGGCTACGGCGTCATCCTCCACCACCATGGACTCCCACCCTTCCGACTCGTCGTATCCCTTCCACTTCGAGGCCGAAGATGTGGTGAACTTGACACAGGGGTTCGACACCCTATACGTCTACACGAACATCGTGGAGTCTCGCATAGTGGGTGACACTCTCGCACCTCTGTTGCGACCCCTTCCGATTAGCGGACGTAACGGTGACAGGGTGTCCGCTCGTTTCACTAACGTGCACTACGTGCCTCTGTTGTACTCGCACTTCGATTCGATCGAGGTGGATATAAGGGACGACATGGGTCGGCGCGTGCCATTCGAATACGGTAGAGTGACGGTGACGCTTCATTTTCGTCGACGCAGGTCCGGACTGTTCTGATGAATTACAACGATTATTACGCACGCCAGGCTGGCGGTGCGCTGCCCTACTTCGCCGGTGCGCAATACCAGCGAGGTCACGGACTGGGCAGTCTGTTCGGCAGTCTGTTGCGCAGCGTCATGCCGCTCTTCAAGAGAGGTGCCGTGGCGTTGGGCAAGGGAGCGTTGAAGACCGGCGTTCGCATAGCCGACGACGTCTTATCAGGACAGAACATAAAAACGGCTGCCAAACGACGCGTCACCGATGCCGTGCTCAGCAGTATTCGGAGCCCCCCTGGTAAACGTATAAAACGAGCGGCCGCAAGGCCGACCGTCACTGCAGTAAAGAGTCGCCGCAAGAAACGGACGTCCCAGAAACGCGTGGCCGACATATTCGACAACAGAGATGGCGTTCGTGCATAGACAGTCGTGCGAGGGAGTCAAGACCGAGCTGGATCTCTTTACCGTACCCCCCACTCAGAACTGCATCGCCGACAGTCATGTGGTGGAACATCAACCCACGGCCTCTCTGGACTCTGGAGGACCGATCGAATTCTTCATCCCCGGATCGGGAGACGATTACATAGATCTCGCCAACACGATGCTCCACTTGCAGGTGAAGGTGACGCGCGCCGACGGTAGCCCTCTCGATGCGGGCGACCCCGTGGGACCGGTGAACAACTTCTTGCATTCGCTGTTCAGCCACATCGACCTCTCTCTGAACGACACGCTCGTGACCTCTTCGGCCTCCAACTCGTACCCGTATCGATCCTACATAGAGACGCTGCTGAGTTACGGATTCGATGCCAAGTCGACGCAGCTGACGAATCAGCTGTGGTACAAGGACAAGGCTAGTCGCATGCACGCCTCCGAGCTAGCCGCCGGACCCGATCCTAACCCCGGGTTCGTGGCTCGACGAGACTACATAGCCGGCAGTCGCGTGGTCGACATGATAAGTCGTCTCCACGTGGATATGTTTCTCCAGGATAAATTCCTGATCAACGGTGTCGACGTCAAGTTGCGACTGGTGCGCAGCACGCCCGCGTTTGCGCTGATAGCCGGTGGAGCGAACGAGTACAAGATAGTCGTCGTCAACGCGTCCTTGTTCGTGAAGAAGGCCACCATCAATCCAGCCGTGCAGAAGGCTCACATCATGGCTCTCGATCGGACCACGGTCAAGTATGCGTTACGACCCGTCGAATGCAAGGTATACTCCATTCCCACGGGCGCTCTGTCGCACACGCACGAGAACCTGTTCCTCGGCTCCCTGCCGAAACGTCTCGTACTGTGCTGCATCGACAACGACGCCTACAACGGCACGTACGCCACAAACCCGTTTCACGCCAAGAACAACGCCATCAGCTTCGTCTCCGTGTACGTGGACGGTCGTCAGATACCCGCCAAACCCTTCCAGCCCAACTTCGCTGAAAACCTCTTCGCCAGGAGCTACGCGAGCATGTTCACCTCGACCAGCAAAATATGGCAGGACGAGGGGAACGGTGTGACTCGCGACGAGTACCGAGACGGCTACACCTTCTTCTGTTTCGACCTTACCCCCGACCAGTGCGACGGTCCCTGCTTTAATCTGGTACAAAAGGGCAACCTGCGCTTAGAATTTCATTTCCGAGAAGCGCTTCGGACCACCGTGAACGTCGTCGCCTACGCCGAATTCGAGTCCGTGCTGGAAATAGACAAGAACCGCAACGTCATCTACGACTACTGAGATGGACACCCTGCAGATCGCCCGTCTACTGGCGATGGATCCGAACACCGCGTCCGTCTTTGGCGGCGTCGTACCCCGAGATGGACTGCCTGCAACAATTGACGCTTTGCCGATCGCCTTCGTGTGCAACACCGACGACGGCGACGAACCGGGCGAACATTGGATAGCGCTGTACCTGTCCTCCGACGGGCGCGGCGAATACTTCTGTTCGTACGGTCTGCCGCCTCGCCACGCGGCGTTCCGCACCTTCTTGAACAAACACTGTTCCGAGTGGACTCATAATAGCAAGAGACTTCAGAGTGGTGTGTCTAACGTTTGCGGACAATATTGCGTCACTTATATCATGCTTCGTTGTAACGGCGCTCCTATGAGAACTTTCGTCAACGCTTTCCACACCGATCTGGTCGCTAACGATTGTCGCGTGTTCGATTGGATTAAGCTGCTAAAAAAGGGTATACCGTACTATCGCGTATCATACTGAGCCTCTGGCGCGGTGGTCGCTCCACCCGTAAGCTCGCCCTCGAACCTCTGGCGCGGTGGAGACACCCGTAAGTTCGCGACCTCTGGCGCGATGGTCACCATTCGCAAGTCGCCTCGCCTTCATCTTCATCATACCCGACTCGTTGTATCCAATCGCATACGATCGCCTCGTTTGTACTGCTGCCGCTTTGTTGTATTCAATAAAATACGTGTGCACCGTACGATTGTGTTCGTCTCCTTACTAGGTTAACGACCCTTCGGTAAACGTAACTAGGTCCATGCTCGATCCTCCTCCAGTCGCTAGGGGCGCTTACGTCACGCACGCTCGGCTACCACCGCCAGGGGGCGCTCTGACGCGCTCTGATTGGCTGCGCGCACTCATTAGCGGTGGGCGATATTAGGGTGTTTTGCCTTTGATGTTTGGGTCACGTGACTTTACGCAAAATTTGATGTCTCAGAAACCTCCACTAACTACTGATGTTTGTGCTTCAGTAGTGTCCCCCGTGCCCCAGCCTAGCTACGGGCCTGCTACTACGCCGTTGTTGGCTAAATTCAGAGGCCCATATTGTTGCCTATGATTGAAGTAAGCAGTCTGCAGGACGTTGACATCCAGCACTACTGGCTAGAAACCTTCGTGATGAGTGACGCACTGCACCTCAGTCGCGGGGTCAATTTCTCGGCAACACATACATTCTTCTTCTGTGTCCAGTGATTGACACTGACCACACTGACACCTTCAAAGAAATCATTGTTTGCTGTCAAATTGGGCTTGTCAAATCATGTTGTAAGTTCACTGGCGGATAAATGCAGCATAAGTGCCAACAGAAAACAATTGCAGCTTGTCATTTATGATTATGCAGTGCATTCCAAAAGGTATTACTATAAACTAGCTTACACTGAGTGAATATAAACAAATGTAAAAAGTTCGGCATAGTCAGACGAAAGTAAAAAAAACCCGACAGTACTGCGTTGCCATGGAATTGGGCGATTCATTAAGTTAAAGGCTACTGCACGTGTCTTTTTTATTCATTACAACTAACATACGTAATATACATTTCAGAAATTTCAGAATATATCAGAAATTACGTTGCTGTGTTCCAGATGTGTGGATATTCATTTGTGGCACCATTTACAAAGAATGCAGTTGTAAGCCTAATACACTAACTGCAAAGAGAGTATTCAAACAATTAGTATGTAAACGCAGAAATGACTATGATAGAAAGTCAATAAATTCAACTGTGTAAAAGTGTACTATTTTTTGCTGGTTTATGATTTTTCACAACCTTTCAGTTTTGTACGGAATCAAGGGCGCACGTATTTTGACTCTGCTTAAAATATCAATAAAATCTTTATTGGAAGGATAATTCTTCTATTTTGACACACGTTAAAACAATATCTCTAAGATAAGATATGGAGAACATCACCATGGGAAAAAATCACAATGATCACGGCGCTTATTATTCACAAAAGCAGGACATCTTGGTAAAGGACACTTTGTCCATGAACAGTTGGACCACAGGCATTTTGGCAATAGGACATTTTAACTAAGGATACTGTTTACTTGTTTATCAAATATAAACATGTGTACACTGATGCTTCCAAGCACTATTTATTCCAAAGTTAATTATGTCATAACGACGCATGAACAACACGAACTCCCTACGAAGAAATAAAGCCGAAAGAAATGCTACAAAAATGTTACGGACACTACAACTTCTAATGACGTGGGAACAGTAGTAGGTACATCAAATATAAAACACTTTGCATACTTTTTATATTATATTTATTTGTATTATAATTATCATAGTATTATAATAATGTTTTCATATTAACATAAACTAATAGAATTATTTGTATATCAACTATACTCCATGGGGTTCTCAAATGACAAATGTGAGATATTTGCATCTGATTATTGACTCTTTATAATGTTTTTGAATGTCATTATTTAACCACCATGAAACATATACATAACTATTTTAATAAATGTAAGTCAAATTTGTTGCCAAACAGGTCATAAATGTTTATAATTTTTATTGGGGTACGACGGTTATGTGGATATAGTTTCGCATGGGTCATGGTACACGGGTACAAAGGATTTTTATGATATATGATTAAAATTCCTCACAATATGATTCTTATCAGAACTAAATTGTTACGGACCCTACATGATTTTCCGCACACTTTTTTCCGGCTGACCTAACAATTCCGAACAAAGTGTTAGTGGCAAGGATAGTCATTTAACGTTGTTAAATTGGTACGCCAGTGCCCTGGCCTGGTTAGCATTGTATTCGTGAACACCCTAGGTTGAAATTACACATAGGAAGCACTGATTAAAAAATATATACCCAACTCCAACAAAAAGTATAATGTAGATATGTCGTGGTAGTACGGACATAGCTTAACGAACGCTATGTGTAATTTGATGCTGTAACTTGCAAGAGAAAGGTAACATATATATTTCATAAAATATATTAATTTGCCACAAGAAAACACTACTCTTAAATTTTAAATAAGTAATGAAAATTAGCCTTGTTTAATAAGCTTTACAAACGCATTACGCTGAAAATAAAGTACATTTTAGTAGTTTTTGTGAATTCGTACATGAAATACAGTTTTCATGGACATTGTAAAATAACATAATGTTGAACAATCACAAATTAGACATGTTTTGCACAAACCGTATATCTGGAACTTGTGCATAACAATACTAAACCAAAAATGAGACGCTGATCTTGACTCTGATTGTGTTAAGCATACTTAATTAAGTGTGAAAGTCACGTTAAGTTCTCAAAATATATTCTCGTCCCGCTTCAGGATGGAGGCTTGTACTGGCACCTACCACATTCACATTTCTTAAAACACTTAAGCTTAACACATTTTGTCAGCCATCAGTACCATTTTAAGTAAAGGAATTATTTTGCATTACTTATACTTATATTTTCCTAAGTTGTATTGTTGATGAAATATACACACATTCTGAAGATGACTCGTATAAAATGTGAACACAACATATTTGTGCATGGAATGATGGAATAACATAAATAACAAGTAATTTAGTTAATTAATCGTTCCGACAGATATGACACGGTTGAGAGGCAACATTCATCATGTTTGAATGTCTGAAACGTTCAGAGCAAACACGACTTTTACTGCTGACTGTCTCTATTACACCGTCAATGGAGAACACAATACTTACTGAAATGAGTTTGCCAAATAGAAATTTTGGTGAGTACTCAAGGAAAGGTAAATCTGTGTATCATCTGCATATAAGTAGTGGTCCAAGTTATGTGTTTGAATAACTGAGCTGAGTGGAGTAGTGTAAAGAGTAAAAATAAATGGTCCAACGTTGGTGACATGCAGTTAATTATTCTAAGAGAAACGACAAACAAACGTCAACTACATTTTATTGACAAGTTTGAAGAGCTTCTATCAAATGTTGGACGCATGATGCCACTTTGTCAGCATCGGCGGCCAGAAGATATACAAAAAAGTATTTTTGCAGATTTTTCAATATTCCCAGTTGCTCTTCATACAAACTGCATTACATTTTTGTACGCACCCACGAGTTACACGCAGGCACACACGCCAGTTCATGTTAATTCTTCGTCGTAATCTCGCGTCTATGCAGTTGAAGTGTCTCTTTTGCATTAAGAAACTATGATCTTGAATATAACACTGCATTCTTCAGAACACTTAAGTGAAAGACACATTCATTGTTTTTATACTGAGGTATACATGTATGTGCCGCGCAAATGCCCCTGTTTTGGGCCATTTTTCTCTCTCTCTGTCCGAAGAAAATTTTTAATTTTCTCTCTTTGTGCCCCAATTAAACCTGATAAATCTCTATTTCATCGAAAAGGAAATTTCCCAATGAAAACGTTCCGCCCGGGCTTACCTTACACTTGTAGATATTAGATAAATTGTTCAATAATTCTCTCTTGGTGACCCTAAATTTCTTGATTTCTCTCTCTCGCTCTCCATGTGCTCCATCTGGCTCTGGTGGCACACCCCCACCGTTTTGGTATGGCAGTACCCCCCACCCGGGTTTTTTCCCAACTAGTCGGGAGACACAGTATCGTAAAACGACCCTTAACGGAATCGCGTTTGCGTCTAGACGAGCGACACGTGTAGATCTTAACTTCCACAACTCCGCATTTGAGCTTTGATGAAAGGTCACGACAGGTGCACCTGTCGTCGGTCGCTGATTGGCTACTGCTTCAAAATCGGGATCAACTGTTAGCAGGATTGGAACCAGACCAAATCCAACAATTACCATGTCACCAATTATATATATATATATATATAGAGAGAGAGAGAGAGAGAGAGAGAGAGAGAGAGAGAGAGAGAGAGAGAGAGAGAGAGAGAGAGAGAAGAGAGAGAGAGAGAGAGAGAGAGAGAGAGAGAGAGAGAGAGAGAGAGAGAGAGGAGAGAGAGAGAGAGAGAGAGAGAGAGAGAGAGGAGAGAGATGAGAGAGAGAGAGAGAGAGAGAGAGAGAGAGAGAGAGAGAGAGAGAGGAGAGAGCGA